>JAIPRL010000839.1:26264-109355 GCA_025469235.1 Pemphigus obesinymphae
ATCTACAACTTCCTCGATTATTCATTTAAAAGAAAAAGTGTTAAATTATTTTGAAAGAGGAATGTTTAAACTATGCCATCTTGAAAATATGTAACCTAACAATGATGTAAAAAAAAATGTTGGATTTTTCTACTCATTCATATTCTATAATAATCTAAAATGTTTTTTAAAATGTCCCCGGGTTAAGAAACTTTGGATAGGAGGTGTGGGGGACGAAGTCCTCCACGGCTTACTTTTTCTCTAATATGTCCCGGAACGCTGATTTTCGAACTAAGCTCAGAGTCCGTCCTTATTTTTTTTTCCAATTCAACCACTGGTTCGATGAATGCAGTTCATCAATTCGTTCATCAGATTAGATTGGTGGGATTTTTATCTTGGTAAATATATTTTAAGAGACAAATATTGTGTTTAAATCAATCGAGGTACTGCAAGAAAAAAAAAACATAAATAGTACCGAAGTGTTGCGCAACGTCTTGCAAAATGCTCCAAATATATATCCTCGTAAATATGAATGAATAAATAAGTAAATAATAAAGGCAATCATTTCACAGTAGTAGTTTATAGAACTCACGTTTATTTAAAATAATTTTTTTTGTGGCAAGTCGTAAGGGTCTAGAGAACTATTGTTAGGTGATTAACAAGTGATTCATAATGTAAAAGATTATATTTATTAATTTTTTTCGTACATACATATTTTACTTATATCAATTGCCTACACTATTAAACTACTACATAAAGCATAAAAACTTTAAAAAAAAAACTTGGTTTTAATTTTAATGTAACTGTGTGTTTTTAGCTAATGGAGGTACAGTAGACGCAACACAAGAGATGTTGGCTTTGGCTATATGCAATATCGTAGGATCGTTTATCAGATCGATGCCTACATGTGGTGCATTTACTCGAAGCGCTTTGAGTCAGGCCAGTGGAGTCCAAACGACGTTATCTAATGTCTATTCTAGCATTTTAATATTTTTGGCCATCATGTTCTTAACGCCTCATTTCCATCTCATTCCTAGGGCCGTTCTATCTTCGGTTTTAATCAGTGCTGTAATATTTTTGGTAGATTATCAAATAATCAAACCCCTCTGGAAGACTAATAGTAAGTAAATCTTCAAGTCCAAAATATTATATAAGTATAATCGAATTAAATATATAGAGACAATAAAATAAAATAGTTTAATGCTGTCCTTTATGTACGCACACCGCATATACATATTATATATACTGCGGATACATATATAGGTATAGACTATAGAGTATTGTTTGATACGAAATTTTACAGGTTTTCATAAACCTTGTAGTGAACATAAATGTTATGTAAATACGAATTTTCGACTTTATTTATTAGGTACCATTTTATTGATACGATTATAATTATTTATAATATCATATTAATATTTAATAAATAGGTACTTATTACGGTGGACTAATTAAAAATAAAATTATTTTATTATTATTATCAATTTTCATGTTATTTACGTTTATGTAATGACTAATAATATTATATATTACTAATTTGTGTATAATGTTCTATCTAAAATTAATTTTTTTTTTTTTAGTGGTGGAGTTATTTGTCGCATTAATTACACTTTTGGTGAGCCTTTTAATGACTGTAGAAATCGGTTTACTTGCTGGCATTTGCGCTAACATTATTCATTTAGCTCTCATGTGGTCCAGGCCAAAGCTGAAAATTGAATTGATCAATGTGAGTGTTTGTTCTCTATAAATATGATCAAAATTTTTATTTATACACGTGTGTATTACATACAGGATGTATTATCAATGTTGTTTCAAAATATATTTTTCTTATTCTGATTATTGAGTATTAAGAAGGTTTCGACTTATATTCAAGGTCAATATTTTTAAAACTTCTTTAAGATGAAGTGCAATGCTATAATGTTAAAACTTAAATGAAAATCCACGTATAACTTTAGATTTGTGTTTTTTGTAAATTTTTTTTTTTGAGTTTTAATAAACTCTAGTGCACGAATCACCTATCTATGTTGAATACTCACTTAATTATTCAAGTTGTAAAATATTGATTTTTTAGAAATAAAATTATATACGAGTAATTACTCATTTTAATACTACTGTACTTCAAATATTTATGAGAGTAAAATTAATTTTTAAGTATTAATTAATGATAATGACTATTGATTTTTACTTTATAAAAAAAACTATAGGTTTTATAATATGTATGACTATAAAAAATATAATAAATAGTGAGCTAAAAATGATTATAAATCGTCTAACAAATTCGCAATACTTTATTGTAACTCCTATAATGACCATTTTCCGAGAGAGACGAAAAACGTTTTGTGTATATTTTAGTGTTGATTAACGAATTTTATAGCTGATTTAATGGATAAATAATTGTCCGATAGGAGTAGGGTTGATTTTAAATGCTGTGTAAAATCATATGTATAAGAAAAATATAATAATCTCAAAATTACAATTACGATAATTTCTATTTAGGTCGACGAAATGTTTATACCTTTTGATCTTTTTTTAAAAATAATATTCAACTGGGTACTTAATACTACGTTTTGTGTTATACCATTTGCAATCACTAGAACGAATTTTTAGGTTTTTATATATTTTTACTGACTGTATGCTGTTCGATAAGGGTAAATATGGATGATTTCATAGAATTTATAGAAAAAAATAACTTTGTATAATTGAGCATATTTTAGAAGTTATATTTTGATGTTTATGACATATTTTGTGAATATTTCTTGATTTTTGAGAAAATGTAAGCGAACGACATTTTAGATTTTGGGTGATACAAGGGATTTATTGGTTTTAAGATGAAGTTCTTTTTGTGTCTGTGTACATTTTTTGAGATTCAAGGAGTTGTATAGGTGTTTTAGAATAAAAAAGTTTTTTATAGCAATATTGATTCTTATAGGGAAAATATAGGGAAAATAAAAAAAAGTTGTCATGGTTATCTTTTAATTAATTTATGTTTTGATTATATAAATATACCGAGTTTCGCTTAAAATCGTCTTTTGGATGCAATAATATATCTTTGTTTTTAAATTAAAAATAATAATTCACTATCGAGGAAGAGACGATGGATCAACTTCCACTATTTGTATCTAGACGACTTTTTCTTTATTGCTTATTTTCCGTTTTCAAAGTGATTTATTAATGTTTTCGGAAAATTTTACTTGAATGCCCTTGATTTAGTTTGTTTTAAATAGAGAATATTTAAAGTTTTTTTAATGCATATTAGCATCATATTTTACAATTTAAAACCTAAAAATGCACACTCTAGTAATCACATTTGCAAAAAAATGTTTTGATTTAGCTTCACATATTATATAATATGCTTCTCGAACTCTGTCGATTATAGGTAGGTATTTTAAATTATAATAATTACAATATTTCATAATTTCCTTACACAATAAGATATTCAAACGCCAAAAAAAATTCGAATGCTCGAAATTTAAACGGAATCTAATTTTAAATGTTGAAGTTGTGCTTAACCAGAATAAAGTTTTTGAAGTAACAATAATTTTTAAAAACATGTAGGTATATAAGTAGTAAAAATATATAAACTATAGATTAAAGAAAACACGATTTCTAGTCAAGTTATACGTCTAAAACAATATTTTAGTAATGCATTTAGTCGTGCATTGTTTAAGGAACTTTCACTGCGGGTGACAATCGAAAATATATCACAATATACTTATAAAATCATCACTTGGGGATTTTATGCTTGTCCCTCATTGTTATTAAATAAAATAGGTAGCTATGGAAGGGTATAATTACTAATAAGTTATAATGTACCTATAATATACCTAATAGGCAAAAAGAATATATTATATTATATATATATATAGTTTATTTAAGTCCAAATGTCATATATTAGTTTCAAAAAACGTTTAATTAATGAACGGTTTTTGTAAGTTTTTAATAGTATGTTTATAATGACACGGAAACTTTTCTGTCACATACCAATAACTTCATGTCACAAAACTTGGCTATATTTTAATTCCAGAAAATACTTTTTATATGCCACCACTCACCCTCTATTATAGATATAATTGCAGTGTCAGTAGAATATTAAAGGTATACTAATACTTGATTAATTATCGTTATTAAAAATGCTATCGCACCTATTCAGTTCCATATATAATAATAATAATAATATGATCTTTATTTTAAAAATTTTAAATAGCACGTTTGTCGCTTAATAATAATTACAAGTAGGTATGTTTTCTCACCCAACCTCTAAGAAAACTTATTTTAGGTTGGGTGATTCTTGATGATATTACATTATAATTATATATTAGTTAAATGATAATAATAAAATGCAAAATCAATAAATAAATACAATTACACATAATAAATATGTATTAAAAAAAAATGTATATAAAAAGAAATTAATTGAATTTTTTAATGTACAACTTAAAATTACTATTAATTCATATATTTATCCATAATCGATCACATTACCTAATTATTTCACATATTTAAAAAATGCCTGTCGCCCAGTCTTCAATAACGAAATCCATCAGGCGACAGTTTTTTCGACTAGTTTGCTAGCGTAAAAAATGCACGGGCATTTAGCCAGTGATTAAAGTGGAAAATAATTGCAAGAGGGACTAAAGCTTATACAAAAAAAAAGCGTCCTTTGAATCGTTAAACCTTATTCAATTTTGCTTTGAAATTTTTTGGACACTAAGAATCTATAAAATGAGAACAGTAAAAAAAAATCAAATTGTCATTAAAAATAATACGTAACTATTACACATAAAACATTTGTGGTTTTTATCAAAATAGTTTTTTTCATAATATAGATTTTGCAAACAATTTATAACTAAATACCATTTATTAACTTGTTTTATTTAATTTTTTTATATTATGTACAAAACAACAAATTCTATCTTAAGTTTCAAATAACTATTTAGATCTATTGGTAGATACTATATACTCTAGCATTCATAATATATAACATTATAAGTATAAAATTATATGAAAAAAAAAAATCAAATTCAGTCTTAAGAAAGCACCACACTGAAAATTCAACTTACAATAACATGTTAGAAATATGAATTATAGCTAATCACATTATCTAGCGACTGATGGACCCGATTTTCGATATTTTCATTTATACATTTTTTTTGAGCTGTTAAAATATTAATTTTTTTATTTTTCGAACAACTCATTAAATGAGTAAAAATGCATATATCAAAAATCTGCTTCATCAGTCGCTAGAAAATATTGTTCTTTATAATAAATTTATTTTTATTTCATCTTTCTACAATATTCTCAAGTTGCTAAAAATGAAAAATGCGTAAACATATTTTTCAACAAATATCTCGTGATTACACAACAATTAAAAATGATATTGATACAAGACTATATATATAGTAGGTTGGTACTCTAAAAATATAATCAAACATTTTTAAACTGATGGATTTTCATATAAATCATCTATACAAAACCTAAATAAACATAAATATACATTAACACCTAATTTTTGGTACACCTAGTTAAAATATAATGTATCATTTTAAAATATACTTAATAATATTATGAAACTAATAAAATTGTATGAATAATAAAAATAAAAAATTCAGTCTACATTAAAATAGACCTATTTTCGTGAGTACTGTCATATTATAAAACCGTGGTTTTTCGTTACCGTTTTTGCGTTACCTATCAGTAGCGACTCGTGTGTAGGGACGACGGGGACGTCCCCCCCCCTCTAAACTTTTAACAAATTACTTATTAACAAGTTAGATATTGATTTAAATATTAACAATTATTTATATTTACATTGTAAGGCATTTTAAAAATATCATTACCGAAAGTAAAAATTGTTTTCCATTGTTATAGAAACACTATGAAGTAATCGGAGTTTAAAAATATATGTAGATAATAGCACGGTTGAAATAGGTACATATTCATCTGTGCGGTTATCGAGTATTGTTGTGTGTTCGTGACGTGCGCACATTTCTATATTTCTTTATTATTTATTTACTTTATTCTTTTATTATTGGTGTATACCTACTATATTATTACATTATAATAGATAAAAATTCAGTATCATATTAACAGCAAATTGAAATAAAACAACTTGAAAGACCTATTTACTGAAACGATTGATAGACGCTTAAATTTTGAGTATAAAACGTATAAGTTTTATTGTTTTGTAATTTTCGTTTTGTGCAATACGCATTCACATATTTGTTTTTCTATATGGTATTAACTTTGGTTTAATAACTTCCTTTTAAACTGCAGGTGCCTGCATAATGTTATTACTGTATTCTATGCTTCTCAAAAATGAATAATTTTTAATCGCCCTCCCACTTTCAAAGTCCACGAGCCGTCACTGTTACCTATACACAAAATATATATATATTTTTTAAGTTTTATTGTATTTACCTACATGTCATTATTATGATTAAAATTATTTTGACTAAAGGGGACGCCAAAATTAAGCACAGCAGAGAAGAGGGACGCCACCCCCTCCGTCCTCCGCCGTCCTCTCGCACTTTAATCACTGCATTTAGCTTGTATTACAGTATATAATATTGCATTTTTTCAGTCTAACGGAGCGGAGTTCGTCATGATAACGCCTAACAACGGGCTCTATTTTCCCGCTATCGATTATCTGTACAAGGAGATCATGCGAATTCCCAAACAGGAGGGGTTAGCGAAAACACCCCTCGTCGTAAACTGCGCGCGCCTAAAGGGACTGGACTACACGGCGGCCAAGGGACTGAGTCTGATATCGTCGGAGATCCAGGCCAAGGACCAACTGTTCGTCGTGCTGAACGCGTCTGAAAAAATTCGATACGTGTGCCGGAAATCCGGGTGCAAAGCGTTGGTGTTTTGCAATTCGCTCGACGCGCTTCCCGCCGCCATTCTCGGTGAGCCGACCGTTTTGTTCGAACGAACAAACAACAATAATTATTATTATTAGGCGTGTTTTGGCGATGCAGTTTTGAGCAACTTGGTTGCTCGTTCAGCAAACTAACTGTTTTGGCGAGATTGTTCGATACAATTGTCTGATAATTGAATGCATTTTGTGACAACCGGGTTGCGGGAAACAGCAACCATTTAAATTCTTCGTTAACTGTATTCGGTTACTCACAATTTCACTGAAAAGGATTATAATCATGATTCTAGATTTTTTTTTTTTAATTTATAAATTACAAGATGTAGGTACCAAGTGGCCAATTTTTGAAATGGATTATATGTATGACATAATTGAACAATTACATTGCAAAGGACAAGAGCAATATTTCTCGGTTATTGTTCATATTTAATATTTCAAATTATATAAAATGCCTATGGTGTACATATTATAAAATAAATGATACGAACTACAAAGGTGTTCGGCGTTCCTGAGTTTGGTTACTCGTTATCAGTTTATCACTAAACCAATATCATAATATTTATTGCCATAGAGTTGTAAAACTAGTAAGCCGTGGTAAACAGTAAACACTATGATTTGATTATATAGTAACCAAGTAACAATTTGAACAAACAATATTAGCAACCAGGTTGCTCAAAATTGCACGGCCAAAACACGCCGAATAAAACAACAAACAATTGCAATCAACGTGTTCTTATTTATCATCGTGGAATTATAATATGACGCGTATAATATTTACATTGTGTGTAGGCGAACACTGTAAAGAAAAATGTGCGCAGAACGCAAAGTACGGAGACACAATTGTGGACGTTCAAATTGCCCTGGCCGAGGCGAGTCCACTGTTGAACGTCAAGCCTCCGAACGGTAACGATACTAGAATTGATCTATAGCCATAATCTATATCCTGCACTAGGTACTGTATTAATAATAATCATTGTTATTATTAGGTATATTTTGTTAATAATATTTAATTTTTTTTTTTTTTTTTTTATATAATGATCGTATTGCATTGTTCGATTGCATGTGTATAAATGTCTTGTAAATAAATACAATTATGTAAAATAGTTTAAACTTACAATATTGTCGTTTAATGTGTAACAACTAACATTATTTCCTATATACCTACCTACCTACTGCATACTATAGTACTCGGTCGATGTTTTAAAATTCGTATTTTTATATAATGCAAAATAAATAATATACAGTTTTAAAACCGTTTTTTTGAAAAAAATCGAAAACAGTCTCGCAATAACTAATTTGAAAGAATTATTTATGTCTAATAGTATACATCGATATATCACATGGTATAATCGTACTATCGTATATGAATAATGTACATATAAATATTATGTTGTACATTATCCATTATAGAAATAATATGATAAATCATGCAAAAAAAAAATTTCAGGTGTGTTAGTCACCTAAATATTGTAATATTATAATTTAGGTTACCTACTCGTTAAAATTACGAATTTTTAACAATAACTGTTCCGAAGCGATTAATTAAAGAATTTTGAGTGATTAATGTATTAATATTAATATACTCTCTGTAGAATTATAAACCAACAATCTACAAATAGGTATACCTATACTCGTACATTTTCAAAAATAAACTATAGGTAAATATACAAAAAGATAAGAAACATAAAAGAAAGGATTAATTATACATAATAGTAATTGATACTTATAGGAATATTAGGTTTAGTATTTATACTAGGACTTTAGATGATAAAATTAGAAGGGTCAAGGGAAATAATTTAATTTTTAATGGAATGAAAGATAAACGTATAATGGTACTTGTTCTAAGTGCGTTGGTTAGATGTTGTTCGAAAACAATAATATGACAATAATTGCTATATATTATTTTATTTTATTTTTCTAAAAAATTATCTTTTATTTAAATTATTTTTGATAAATGAGTGTATAAAACTACAATAATTAAAAATCTTTGCATTTAATTATTTTATTCATTAGTGTATTGAGATCAAATTTTTAAAGATATTCACGTTTGGTGCAATATATAGTGTTATATGACCATGGAACCTAGTGGCATACGTGCTATTCAAGGGGGAGGGGAACGAAAACAGTGGTGTAATTTTGGTTTTTGAAAGGGGAGTTTTGACCTGCCAAATAAATGAAAAAAAAAAACAACGCTTCGCTCGCTAACTTCTTCCCACTTATATTTTTATCTTGATACAATTATTGCCATCTTATATAATTTTTCTGCCTCAAACAATAAACATGGAAACCACCAATATAGAATATTACGTTACGTTCACGTAAACAACACATATCTTCAATTTTATCAAAAATTATGTTTTAATATTGTGGCGACTTACGCATGCGCGCCAATAGTCGCCTCCATGGTGCGACGGCCGAGCCGCCGCCGCTCTCTTTTTCCACGATATAAATATAAACAAATTTAGAATCTCCTTGTGGTTATTAAACACGTTTTTTTTTCAAAATTTCAAAGCTACAATTAAAATAAGTCCGTAGTGTTTTTTTAAGATATAGCGATTTGAATTAGGTATTCGAGTTAAGTATATTTAGGTACTTATATAAGTACGCTACGTCTCTGCGAGCTATGACTCTCAAAATTTTAATTTTCAATATAGTTTCGTAACGTACTTATATATTTTAACATGTTACAAACGATAATTAAGTCATCATTTTTCGACCGGACTTAATTTCAAAGTTAACCTTCTTAAGTTTACCATTTTTATTGGGCCCGGGCCACCCATGGCGATTGAACCACCAATATTCATTTGTTTATTAAAAGAAAATTAATATAGTACAATGATCAATTAGTATAACACTCATAAAGAAAATCAAAGAAGAAAACAGCAAAAGAAAAAAAAAACAATAAAATAGATAATATACATAATTTATGAAGTAGTATTTTTTTATTATTTAGTTAACTAATAAATAATAACATACGTTTTTTTTGTTTTATAAATATTAATAAACTTTTTTTTTGGTTTGAATTTTAAATAAATAGCCAGTTCTGTGATATACTGCAACTCGTCTCCTATTCGGCGTAGGGACCAGTTAAGGAGCAGTCGGCTGGTATTTCCCACTACACTAACCGGCCTTTGGAACCAGGTCGTCAGACTGATATAAATAAAGTTTTCTAATTTATTTTAAACTGGTCCTAGAAACTATGACCTGCGTTCGTTTTAACTCTAACACAGTTCAACACAATCTAGCAACGACGACAAAGATTTATTATTATTAACCAAAATATTATTATAAAATATAAATACACTTTCACCTGAGTAACCCTGATTTTGGAGGGTAGTTATTAAATCCACAGGTGAAGCGGAGTACGAGTTTCAGCGAGTTTATGAGAAATATGAGAGAGACACAAAGTGACGACTCAGTGAAACTGTATCGTTACAATACGTATAAGTAATTATAGTACAGGAAGTATATCCACAGCACTGTGTACCTAAACAGCTGCAGCGTTCGGGTTTTCTCAATATATTCTGATTTCTGTGGACACCAAAAGTATAATAACTATGCTATTGATTGCGTCTATCGATCAATCTTAATATTGTTCTACGAGTAGATACATCTATCGTGTGTCGTATATTAATTGTGTTTTGACGTAATCAACGTATGGTAAACATGATTACAACGAAATATATTCCCAAGGAAATTCTATATGAGTATTTTAGTATCAAAACATAAAATTGGAAAATTTGCAGATATGGTATCGGTACTGTTAAGCGAGCGATATACTAAATTTAAAAAATCAAATCCCAAGGGGGGTCGATCCACCTATCCTAACCTAACCTTACCGCACAGCGGTCGGATGGCGTCTTAAATCATTATATGTGACTAGTTTGTAACCCTAATGGTTACACCCAAAGATTATAACTGCACGAATGGTTCACACGGCGTATATACAGGCTGCACAACACCTCTTGTGCTTGTTGACGTCAACACAATATATCGTATACATTATATATAGTCCCATATAGATTTGGAGTGCGATTATTTTGTAGAAATGTCAATTGGTAACCGTGAATCGTGATTCGGACTTTGAAGCCAATAAATGCTTCATGTTATTAATTTACTAATTCGCTTAAATCTATTTATTGTCCAGTTGTTAGACCCACTCTTGAATATGGTTCAGTGGTTTGGGATTCTCACGGTGCGCATGCTAATCGTCAACTTGAACGCCTCCAAAGAAAGTTCTTTATTTTTGTAAGTAAATACTTAAAATATTCCGTGTACTTATGATTATTCCCCTAAATACTTACTAAACTTAAATTATAACTATTACTTTCACAATATGTATTTTGTATTTCTTTCCTCATAAATCTGAATTTTTGCGCTATTAATTCTCGTTCTCTATCCATTCACTGACCTCACTCGTCACAAAAATACTTCCCACTTTCCTTTCTATTTATATTTTTAACGAACTTATAAATCGCATTATAAAATAAGCCAATAAAGACTCCTCGTTTCTTAATATATAATTTTAGTTTGTTTAGCTTACATTTATTTTAGCCCATATTATTCTTGTTATTCTTGTGTATATTATCTTTATGTTATTATCTTCCTATTTATCATATTATGTACCATATTGACCTTGGGCGCAATCTCATTTTATCTATATAATTCCGAAAGTTTATAATATGTTTGTCCGACTTTAATAATAATCCATACTATTCAACTGATTGACACCAAATATTACAAACGTATTTTTCGTTTTAGTAACATTTTGAAACATTCCGAAGGTAAAATATATTGTCATAAATTGTGACGAATACAATTATTTTGTTAATTTTTTGAGAAAATTCAATATAGAATGTAAAATATAATGTCCACTACATTATGAAAATATTTTCTGTCTGAAATACCATTTCTTCCAAAAATAATACAGAAGACATTAATATATCGGAAAATCTTATGTCCTCTTCACGAGATTTTTTCCATCCTGTTTTACAGAGGTTTATTAAAATAACTGCGCTTTAGATGATGGCAAATGTTCAACAATTATTTTATGAAATAAATCAACTCTTATGAGGAGAATCATGTACGAAATTGGAAATTTCATTCACAGTGAAAAATAATTTTGTTTAGTAAAATGATTCACTATGTAGATGTTGCTTTTGGTTATAAGATTAAAATTCTAACTTGAACTCCACGAAATCTACCCGAAACATGAGCTCCACCATCATGTCCTTGACCATGTAAACAAATCTAAATTTAAATCGAATTCTTTTCATTTTTGAATAATTGTATTAGCTGAATTTTCTCCAGTACACTCGTCAATAGGTGCAAAATAACTATCATAAGTCGAAGTCAGTTTCGACGATGTTACGTTTTTGGCTTTATACGCCCGTATTATAATTATTCGGACGGATGGTGCCGGAGCCCGCTTGAACGACGAATTATAATCACTATTAAATATATTTTTATAACTAAGAATAACGAATATACAATGGAAGGGGGTTAATATGTTTGTAAATATCTATATGTATATTGTAGATTGTATATTATACCTAAGTATTAATATATCAATAATGATGATGATTATTCTTATAAGTTATTAATACTTTGATTTTCATGATTATAACGATATCCATCTATTGAAAAGAAAAGAAAATTTAATTTAAAAAAAATTATCATGCATGCAACAGGCAACCGCTTTACTTCGGTCGTTCGATCAATTACTCATTAATAATTATTTTATAACCGTCACGTAGCGTTCGGTCGTGTTGACAAGTTTATTACTTATTTTTTCCGTATAGAGAATAATGACACGATTTCCGCCTTTACAGTTGAAACGTATATATAAAAAAATAAATAAAAATACACTTATTTGCTGATTAACCTAGATAATATATAAATAGCAATTAAATAATCATGGGTTAAAAAAGATAACCTATCATCGGATTATTAATTTTTTTTTAATCAATGTAAAATCACGGGTCCATTGGGTTATTGTATTATGCAAAGTACCTATTAGATATAATTGTCAATATTTTTCTAATGATTATTTATTGAGTCGATTATGTGTATGCAAAAATGCATTTTGCTATTTTAATTTATTCTAATTGATGCAATAATTAATAACGAAAATAGTAGATTCGTCAAATTTAATAGTTAAATGTTGGCTATAGCTATAAAATAATATAGTTGACCATTTTAAATTTGTAATTTAAAATATTATGTCTTACAGTGGCGGTTCTTGATAAGCTCTGGGAAGGGGTCAAACGTTTTTGCATTCATATTTCATACACATCCCTTACTTATAGATCTCTAACCATACGTTTAGACACCTTATATCCCCGTTGTTTTATTGGCCATTATTTCGTACAAAATAACATTATTCGCGAATTATCAATTATCAAGATAAAAATATATATATTATTCAATATATTATTTTAGTACTTCGTAACCATACGCACTGCGTGAATTTAATATTAGGTATATATTATACATATATAACTAAATACACCTTATAATTTAAGTATAAATAAGTCTAATAATAATATAGAAGAATTTGGTATATTATTCGGTTGATAAGTATATTTTGTAGTAGACAGTTAGTAGAGAAGTACAGAAAAAAAAGAGGAAGTTATGTATGGTATCTATTAATCTATAGAAGGCATATGATTGATCCCTAGAAGCATTTTGAAATGGACATTAATGCAGAAAGGGTTACCAAAGGTGTACGTGAATTGAATTAAGGATATGGACAAAGGTGCTTGTAAGAATAAGACATTTTTACGAGGAAACTGATATAATTGTATAGTCAAAACAGGAGTGCAACAGGGTTCGGCTTTGAGTCCTTATTTATTAACAAAGGATACGGAGGGTGAGGTACCATGGTGCATGCTGTTTGCAGATGATATAGTGTCGGTTGGTGATAGTCTATTGAGGAAGTAAACGGTAGACTGGAAGAGCGAAGAGAAACTTTTGAAGGGAAAGGATTTAGGATTAGTAGGGGTAAAATGGAAAACATAGAGTATAATTTTGGAGAAAGGGAACGCGGAGCGATAGGAAAATGCAAGTAATGAAGTTGAGTGAGGATGTAGTGGGTGAGGTTGAGAGGTTCAAGTATTTAGCACCTGTTTTACAGAAAAATTGTTGTTTTGAGGAAGATATGAAATATAGGATTATGTGTGGGTGGATGAAGTGGAGAGAAACGTCAGGTATTTTGTGTGACTGGAGAACCCCAATTAGATTAAAAAGTAAAATATATAAGACAGTAATGAGTGTGACAGAGATGTGAATGTTAAGATGGATAAGTGGGAGTGACTACAGGCGAAAAATAAGAAATTAATATATAAATGGTAGTATAGGAGTGGCTCCAACAGTAGACAAAATGAGGCAGAACAGATTGAGATGATTAGGGCTTCTTTTAAGGAGGGATGAAATAAGAACAATAAGAATAGTGAAGGGACTATATGTGGAAGGAAAGTGGAAAATATGACCAAAAAAAAAAAAGTTTTGGGGGGGGGATGTAATGGAGAATTATATAAGGTGGGCGGGTGTAAGTAGGAGGATACGGGAGATCGAGTTCTGTGGAAGTTAAGGACAATGGTAGCGGAAATAAAATAGTTGGGAGAGAGAACGAAAGAGAAAAAGAAGATATAGGTAATATATAGGTAACAGGTAACTATTATAATATACTTTACATTATTAACTGAACATTTTTTTGTAAATATTTCTGTAATATTGTCTATACTCGTATATATTAATATTGATATCTCTATGCACATACAAAAGCGCTAAACCACTAAAAGCCGGTTTCACCAAACTCACGTTATTTTATTTTAAGTAGCCGTTAGTTGAGTGCCCGTTATAATTAACGAGTGATTTAACAATATGTTAAAATTTGCGCATTTCACTAACGTTTAATCATGACTCGTTAATTAATGGTCCCGTTTTTATATTTAAGAGACGCTCGACGTGATAAATTTTTATTAATGTCGGTATCACTGTTTGTTTCATCGTAAATCTATGGAAAATTCAAATGCTATACTCCGTGGTAATGAGTAAAAATTATGTCTACCTACCTATAATTTATTTATTAAAATAATACCTATTTTATAAAATGATATTCTTTACAACTGTGTTTATAAATACCTATAGTTAATTCACGTGATATATTAAATTTAAATAAAAATATAAGTCATGAGTAAAAAGCGTGAAAGAGGTGCAAACTATAGTGAATATGAGCGTGAGGTGTTCACGGAGTTTGTAAAAAAATACGTAAAAGTACAATAGAAAATACTTAAACCGA
This sequence comes from Pemphigus obesinymphae, assembly GCA_025469235.1. Lineage (NCBI taxonomy): Eukaryota > Metazoa > Arthropoda > Insecta > Hemiptera > Aphididae > Pemphigus > Pemphigus obesinymphae. Next base: position 41,420 of record JAIPRL010000839.1, read on the forward strand.
CGGAGTGCGATTGAAAAAAAAGTCATTCTAGGTTTGTTATTGAATCTGAATTTAATAGTGTAGATGTTCAAATACGATCTCGATTAGTTCAACAACTTAAAAGGTAAGGTTTTAAAAATATATTTTTTAATAAATTACATTTTAAAATAAGTTTAACAGATGGTATCTATAAAATTTTAAGTTTAGGATGACGCTATTTTTAATTTTTATTCCAATATACTATTAAACAGCTAGAACTGATGCAATTTAAACTGAAAGTACATACTTGTCAAATGTGAAAAAATACAAACTGAACTGATGAAAATTAAAAAGCGCTCTATTGTAACAATTGTATTAAAAAAAAAAAAAAAAATGAACTTATTGACCGTAAACTGTTAGAAAATAACATGGATTTTAATATTGATTAAACAATTAATATATTTTTTTATTAAATTAAAAATGTTTTCAAAATTTCAAATAAGTGATTGAAAAAAAATGTATATTAATAGGTACATAAAATAATAATGTTGATTGTACGCAAAAGTTCAAATCAATTGTAATATATATTATCATTGATTATAATAAATTAATAGACTAATACCATAATTAATGGTAGGTATTATACCTATATTATATAATATATGTAATAAAGTTATTATGTACTTAAATATTTCCTGTGTTTTAAAAAGAAATATTAAAACAGTATTAACTATATAAATATTATTTAATTTAAATTACTGAAATGGTTTTGTATTAAGGAATTTCTAAATGTGTTTGCCGAGTGATCTTGTATATTAATTGGTAAAACTTGAATTTCTTCAAACGCTTGTTTTCTTTATGTATATAAAAATTAATTTAGGGGCACATCGTCTGGAGATTCCAAATTTTGATTTGTGTGGCCATATTATGTAAGGTAGCAGTTGTTACTAAATTATATATCTCAGTTCGTAGACCTATTGACAAACATGGAAACCTCCTTTTCCAAATTTCACAAGCTATTTCAATACTATTTCTTGTTGTTTTCTGAGAACGATTGTATCTCAGTTCAGTTCTAGTTGTAGGACGAAGTAATGGTATCATTAAATAATTTCTCAATAGATTACCATTATCATCAAGTAAGGTATAACCACGTTGTAGATGTCCATTTTCGAAAATTAGACGTACATGACTATTATCAAAAATAGTAGCATCATGGGCGGCACTACCTGACCAACGGGCAACTATATCACGTATCAATAAATTATCATCATAAATTGTTTGAACATTTATAGAAAAATAACCTTTTCTATTTCTAAATCGTTCTCCGAGCCTCTTGATGATGATTGAATCGGTATGTGCGATCAATGGTGTCACAAATTTCCGGGAATGCTGCAAGTGTATAAAAATGTTGAGCGATAACTTTAGCTTCATCATTTTTAGGGAATGATATATATCGATCCTTCAGTTCAGCAAATGCTTCAGATACTTTACAAACTACACGACATTTAGATGCGCATTATGTATTTCCCATTACAATATAAAAGCTACCGGTATCATAAAATTGTAAAGCCATTAATAGTTGTTCACTTGGTTTGAATGGACCATTTCTAATACTCCCATACTTAAGTTTGTGTTCTATTTGTTTGAGAACTTTAAGCACAGTATTTTTATTTAATCTACAAATATAAAAAAAAATTAAAATGATTGAAACCTATATAATATGAACTGTTGTAATATTAATATTACAGTGTTGAAGTAATAATTTGATCACCTGTATTGCTGTTTGAATTTTATATCCGAGAGATATGTAAACATATCAATTCTTTCAATAAATACTCTGTTGTCTTCGTATTCAAGTAGAATACGAATTTGGAATATAGAATTTGATCCTCGAAGGCTTTTTCAAACATTTGAATTGCATTAAAATCCATTATAAAATTTATAAAATCCACGAAAAACAAAACGATATTAAAATATTTCATTTCACTTTTGCCTAATAGAATTTATTGATCTTACAGTCGTGCTTTTGTCTGTAAACACTCAACTCAAATAGTTTCATGTAATCTTATCAATTGATTGGAAACTAAAAAATGAACACAGATAGGTGTAGGTATTTAAATATCACTCTGGTAGATGAAATTTGTGTTGGATCTCGACATTTTTTTTTAGAAGAGGAAGTGGGAGGGCTAATTTTTTTTCTTTTTAGTCTCCAAATACTAATGGGTACTGATGTACTTTTGTATACATTTTATATATTTTTTTCCTATAGTTTGATCCTAACGATAGCTATATTATCCAGAGGGATTAACACCTCCCCTGAGGTATACGTCGAATGAACACTGTGTAGAATAGTTACAATATATCATGCAAGAATATTTAGATTGGTAAATTCTTCAAAATGCTTAATAAAATTACAAAAAAAACTGAAAAATCAATTAAAAACCTCGAGTTTTCCTCGCCATTATTTTTTAAACGGCACACCTATAATTTAATAATGCTTTGAAATTCAAAATTACAAGATACACATACAAACCATATACAACCAGATACGAAATCGAATGTTCTATACACTGAAATTTCTGCATTTGATCCGTAAGTTTTCTATATAGTATATTCTAATAGAAAATCAAATTATAAATTAAACAATAATAATATAAAAATATTTAAATATTCAAAGTTTGCCTATCTATTATTATTTTTATAGATAATATGTTTATTTGGTATAATTTATATTAGACGAAAAATGCTGTATATCGATCAGTCCAAATTTCTTTCTATAATACCTATATTATATAATATGTTATATGATTAGATGTTACTTATGCCAAGGACTTGCCATACGTTGTTTGACATATTTAAACAATATTGTGTTGATAAATTAACAGCATTTATGTTATGTCAAGAAATTCAGTCGATTAACAATTTAGTATGGTTAAAACCATGTATGGTATATAGTCTGTACGCTGGTATTTTCTGGATGATTCAGAAAAATTATCAGTTGAATTATTGATCATTGTTTTATAATAACCATATGCAGTGAATCCCACGGCTTTTGAATAAGTTCCCATATACATCTATGAAGCTATACGTATTGTGCACGTGCTTTTGTATAGTAATTATTAATTGTTTTTCCGTAATATTCGTTTATTTCATCACACGACTGTCTATTTTGATTGATACGTATAGATGGTTTTCACTTTGAAATAGCTTACGAAGAAAAAAATTACGCGATAGAAACACGTACCTATGCATAAAATACAATGGCTATTTTGTAAAAAAAAAAAAACATTATGCAATACTTCGTTACGTTAATATTTAATTACACATTTTGATTTTACCAATTTATACTGTAAATAAATTCTGTACTATATATCGATCTTTTGATCGATCAAAACTCAAAAGAAAATTAAGCTTTGGTTATAGTGAATACTATATGAAAAATATAATCTATATATATATGACTACGACATTTAATATGAATATATTGATTAATATACGTATATTTTAATAGGTATCGTAAATATTTTGTATAGGTATCGATTTTTCTATATTACTTTTAAACAAGTAATTTACATTAATTTGTATACATTGCACAAACATTAATTGCAACGTTCTTAGAGAATAACTCCTAGAATTTTATTATTTTGAATTAAAATTATTATTATTTGATTTTTTCCCCTTAAAATTGTGTTTTCAACACACGTTAGAAGTGATGAATTCATTTATTCCATTACTTATATGCATACAATTTAATCTACTTGAAGTTTCCCGCCAGTTTATTACTTATCATAGCAATCGAGCATTATTTACTAGATATTATTTAAAAAAATAGTTTTATGCTACTACATAACATAATAATGTTAGGTCGACTAATCATATAATGATAGTTGGTATTTTTTTTTTTTTTTTTGGGAGAGGGAGAACCTATAAACAAGGAACGGATTAATTTTTTTAGAACGTCGCTTTATGTAGATTTTTCAGTATTGTATTAGTTTAATTTTAAATTTTAAATTACAAACTGCAGATATACTACTATATCAAATATTCAAACGTTTTCAAACATTTAGAATAAGTTCAAAAACTTAAACAAAATATAATGTATTTTACCCAGAGCCGTAGCAAGGTGGTGTGAAAGGTGCCTACGCCCAAGGCGTAATATTTGAAACGACGTAAACTGATACCAATAATATCAATCAATTATTGATATTCATTTTCAAGGCGTTATGGAGGGGAGGATAATAAAAAATTTGAGATATTCTGAATTTTGAAAACCTTAAATATTTTTAAAAAAATCGGATTTATAGCAATAGTTTAAAGAACATTAACTAGAACCGTATATACAAATTTTGACGTTAATGATGTAAAAACGCCTTACGGATTAACTGTTTAAATTGTTGGTATAAAATTTTCCAATAAAAGAATATTTTTATTACAAAAATCAAATGTAAATATAAATACGTGTTAATAGCAGGATTAGTTTTACTTACAAATTATTTTAAAAAATACAGGAGAAAACTTTAAAATGAAGTCTCATTAAATATCAATTACAAAAATTCAGATAGGATAAACAAAAGAGCATTATTATTTTAAATTTGAAAGTAAAAATAAATCATCACATTCGGTTAAACGATTCTGATTAAAGTTCGCTATATTATTAAAAATGTATATATTTATATAATATATTATTATAAACACTAAATAGGTAACCATGACAACTTTATTTGTTATTTTGTGATTTTCTCCATATTTATAGAATACTTTAAAAAATATCCCAAATCGACGGCAATACATTAAAGAACAGTTGGGCAGTCCGCAAATTTCGGATGGCACCGTATACATATGTGTAAATTTTGATGTAAAAATGTTAATACTTGTACAGGATTCAAAAAAGGTTTAATCGTTTAGATGTTTTAACCGTGGTTGAAAGACGGCTTTCTCAATGTCGTTTTCAAACTTTAGACCTCAAACTTGAAAATCGGCTGAATTTTTTAAAGGGTCAATTTTGAAGGATCGTCGTTAGGAAAATATGGTATGTTCTGAATTAGAAAAATAAAATATCCGTAAAATGTTATTAAAAAACCCCGAAAAGTCGATCCAATATTTTAAGTTAAATAGAAGTTGATGGCCGACCTAAAATAGTTGGCATATAAAACTTTCCTACTAATCTATTCGATTCTGAGCGAAGTGAGGAAGCTAGTTTTTTACAATGATGTTTTTAATTATTGAATTTTTTTTATTCTGTGAACAAATGTTCGATCAAATGTGATTAAATTGGTGCATTAATCGGTGCATATATAACCATTTTCTGGAACCAAATTTGATCAGGATTGTACAGGTAATAATTTTTTAATTTATTGTATGAAATTAATTTTCAAGTACCAACACTACTACATGATAATATTATAACACTATTCGTTATAAAGAAATAGCATGTATTATTTATTTGATTATAACACACGATAATTTATTAATTTATTAGCCTAATTTTCCAATCTGAACAGACGGGAAAATTTTAAAAATAAAATTACATTAAGTTATAAATTACCTATATGTAACTAAATAGTCGCGGTATTTTGTAAATAAGAAATAGAGATATTGATTGAAAACATCAGTATAGCGTATTTAAAGTTAATATATATATATATATAGTACAGTCAAAATATAAATCATGTTAAAAAAATACATAATAGTCTTTCAATTTTGTGTTTAATCAAAATGAACGCATTTTGAAGATTTGCCTCGGGTGCAATATTCAGTTATTACGGCTCCGTTTATCTACCTACAGTGTAGGTATACCTACCGCGTTATAGCAACAGAAACTATAATATAATTACCATTAAAAATTAATATAATATGAATAATAACTATTATTAATAAATAATAATTTTTTTATTGCGAAACTAGACTGTAGTAGTGTAACAGTGTAAACCTATATAATATTGATATATAGGTATGTATATATAAATACGTGTAATACATATTTTCATTCGATATTTATCATGAATATATAATATATAATAATAGCATAATATGTACCTATATATTATAAACTAGGTAGGTACATAATGTTATGACAGTTTATTTATATAGTCGGGAAAAAGATGATGTGATATTAATTTTTTCTGGAATCGAAAAAAAACACGTCAAATAATATGTACTATATTTACGTAGGTTCACGTATTATGCGTAATATTACCAATCAGGAAAACACATGGGAAACAATTGAATCATATTTTCATTGAGAATGTAGGAGGGCACAATGACGAGGACGTCAGCTTGGATTTCATCTCTATAAAAGATGCACGAACAATGGACACAGCCAAGTTCAAGTTCTTCGGGGTTGCGGTGTGGAGTACTGCAAGTCGAATTTTATTAACACGATGCGTCTCTCGTTCGCCGTAAGTCTCCTACAGTGTGATCAGGTGTCTATACATGTTCTCAATTCGACCGGAAACGCGTTCGATCAAAACGTATATTTGCGATCTATTATTGGAAAATCTGTACTCTTAAATATAGACTGCTATATTTTGAAATCATAAGTTAATTTTCGATTTAACAGTTTAAACAATACACTTCTTAAATCAAAATTTATATTCGAAAAATGGCAGCCGTGAATAAACACATTCCTGTCGAAAATCATTCGATTGATCCTTTCGATCGATTTGAGAACAAAATCCTGACGGTTATAATTTTTAGTTTCGCGATATAACTTTTTGATTTGCAACGTTTCTATTGCGTTTTTAGTTCTTAGTTTTGGTGTCGGCCGTGGTTGCAGTGTCCGCCGGTATTTATCCGGCGAAAACAGGCAGCAAAGGAGCTGGACAAACAAAAGATGTAAGTGATGGGGGCAAGCAACAGGACGACCGTTTTCACTTGCAGTCACCCGACGGACAGTATGTTTTTGGACACACCTCTGGAAACCAGGTAAGAAGTGACTCAAAGCGAGTCAAAACAATATAATATACTTAACTTCATATTATATCCTATATACCTACCTACACTCAAAATTCAAAATATCCAATAGATCACTGGCTTAGAATGAAATATGGGTGGTGGTTGTCACTTATATTTTTTTCCAATTTTTTTTTTTGAAATCGTTATTTTTATATTGATATCTTATTAGTATTTTTAAGACACCATTTTAAGCTTCAAAATATATTTGTAAGTCTGATAATAAAGAAAATACATGTAAGTGAGAAAGACATATCTATATAATCTTACACACAATTCAATCCAGATTGAATATTAAAAACGCCACCCTGAACATTTTCAAAACTTAACTATTTGATTCTAAGTCAGTGTGATATAATATTCAGGTTTGAGATGATGGATGGTATGTGATTAATTGAAAGATATATCAAATACAAGGACGATGTATAATGTTAAGTACTTTACAGGGTAGAGCTGAAATGCGCAACAGAGAGGGTACTGTGATCGGATATTACAGTTACGTGGGCGGAAACGGTGAAGTGGTTTACGTCAATTACGTAGCGGACAAGGAAGGTTACAGGGTATTGTCCAATACTGGAGTGCCATCGGCTTCGGTGACCATAGAGGGTAGTACCGATAAAAAAGTGTCACACACTGAAAATGATTTCCAAAAAGTTTTCTCGGACTTTACAAAACGCATCAAGGTAATGATAATATGAGTAAATATATTGTAAAAATAATAAAGATACATCGATCAATGGCGAAATAGCATATTTAAGTTTTCATAAAGGAGAAAAGTTAATGAAAAACATTAACTCCAGTTAGTTAGGTGAAATCTACCCAAAAGCATATAGTTTATTGTTAATATATAGGTAGTTAATAAAATATTTTTTGTTAACTCGTTAAGTGTATATATATTTATACTGCGTTGAAAATGTTTTCAAGATTTGAGTTTTTTAAATTATTCAACAAAAAGTCGATAAAGCATAATTTTACATTCTACATTTTATTTACAATTATTAGTGATTTTGTATAGATAATACAAATTACCATTCAAAACTATTTTAAATTTGTCAAACTTACAGGCTGGATGTAATTACTAATTAGGTATGAAAATTATCTAATTACCTGTAAAAAGTTAAGTTAATACAATCCAAATTTTAATTATCTGGTTATTGTAAAAATGAATCATTAAATTCTTCGAATTTAACTCTTTTAACCTCACTATAATTTTTTGACTACCTAGTTAATGTTACTAAACTATAGTAATTTTGGTTTTGTCATGAGGGAAGATGATATTTTTCATCTAAAAAGGACACGATTTAATGAAACACTTTCCGTCTAAAAAAAAAATTATCCTTTTATCAAGTAAAATCATATAAAAGTCTTAAATTAATAAACATGAACTATAAACATTAATATACATAATATACAATATTAATGAACATAAACATTCATATGTTAACTATTTAACTATTACCATGAGTCTTGACCATATGATAACAACATTTTACAAGAAGATTGATATATCAACACCGTTACCGCCTCGTATAAATACACCACTGGTTATATGCCATGGTATAGCTACTTCACCGATATTTTTACCACTTTTTATCCTTTTATTATTATTTTTATTACAGGGCAAAGTCGTAGAACAAGTTGGGCAAAAAACTGTGGATCCGATTGGTGAAGGGCAACATCAAGTCACTGTAGATCCAATATTTTATCCGATCAAAGAGGTTAGTTTCTTTTTATTTCACTTTCAAATATTTTATGCTTTATTTGATCATATATAATTCTACTAGTTATATAACTTATAACAGTTTAATTGTACATTTAAAATACCTATATAAAGTCGTCATAAATTGTACAAAATACTTCACTATTATTTTATATTAAATCGCTCGTGATTCAGATACAATAGTCTGTTCGTAAGTTAAGGTACCTATATTATCTACTGAAATATAAGACAAACATTTTCCTTTGGACAATATACCTACTATAGTATGACTTTTTACTATTAATTTAATTTGCGTATTATATCTATAACGTATTCGCATTGTAATACTACGTGAAATGAAAGTTTAAATAATTATTGTAACTATAATAGTATTTATCACAATATATATTACAGACAAACTATTCAAATCACGAAGAAAAAAATTCGTATCCGGATTGGAATCAAGTGACAACTACTACAACTCAAAAATCAACAGTAAGCAAAATTTAATGAAAATAACTATAATATTATTATAAAAAAATAAGAAAATAATAAAACAATTAATAATGTATATTGCATTTTTTAAATCAGGATGGAATCAAGAACGATGAAGGACAACAGCAACAAGAAATCGTAGATCCCAATTGGGAAAGTGTAAAAATTACAACGCAAAAATCAAATGTAAATATAAACATGTATTTATCGTAGGATTGGTTTTACTTACAAATTATTTTAAAAAGTAGTACAGGGGAAAATTTTAAAATGAAGTCTCATTAAATATCAATTAAAAAAATTCGTTCAAATATAGATAGTGAAAGTTGGTCGTCATCCCTTTGGTCCATGGATGATGGTGTATTACTATTATTACTTTAAATTTGAAAGCAAAAATAAATCGTCACATTCGGTTAAACGATTCTGATAAAATATACTGAATATTATTAAAAATGTTTATATATTATTATTATTTATTATTATAAATATTTATAATTAAATATTTATATACTTATATAATATATATATATTATATATATACTACTATACTATGACAACTTTATTTGTTATTTTGTGATTTTCCCATATTTATAAAGTATTTCCATTATAAAAGATGGGTTTCCTTTATGCTTAAAGAAACAAATTACTTGAAAAATTGAGAAATTACCTCTTGAAAGTACCAAATACAATTAATTTTCTATCCAAAAAGCTCTTTATTCTAAAACTCCTTCTGTTTGAAAAGTTTCTCTTAGGGAAAAAATATCACTGTAAAACTAATAGATTCCTCGCTCTTCTCAAAATCCATGTTAATACCAATACATCCTCGATTTGTACAGAATCTAAAATATTAAACCATACAAATATTACCTAAAACATTTTTTATAATCATTATATTTGTCAAAAACCTATTTACTTACTTATTAAAATCTAGTTTAATGTTTCCTAAAAGATAAATTGTGAATTAAATTATTAAGATTATTAAGTCAAGCTATTAATCATTAAACTTATCTATATAACAACAACTAGTATTATGCTTATAAATATTTCTTATATCTGTATTAGAAGTTGGTAAAATATTTAATGATAACTGATTAGACACTTAAACGTAATAATTATTGAGTAATAACAAATGTACTTGAACAATTACTATTAAATAGATTAAGGAACACGATAACGATGGTCAAGCATCAATTGACAACGATTGGAAAACTTCAACAGATTATGTGGTTCCTACGCCCATTCCATTAGTTCCATATCAACCACAAGTAAATATACGATTAATATTATCATTGTAATTGAGTACAATGACGTATTTTTTTATGAATTAATAAATTGCATATGAGTATTTTAATTATCTAATTTATATAATATTATTTTTTATAGATATTATAATTTACTTTAAAGTCATTTAAATATACATTAGGTACTTATATTGTATTATTACATTATTTAATTTTTTCATAGGTTCCAACTAAAGGAGGACATTCTGGAATTGTGTCATCCGATGACCACATACAAGTAAGTTTAAAAGATAAAACTATAGTCTATAGTTTAGTTAGTTATTAAAGCAAATTACTAAACTCGATGAATTATAAATTGTGTTTAGTAATTTAGTAATATTGTGTAAAGTATAAAACCACTTATAAAAATAATACATAAAAATTTATTACGAAGTTTATGTATTATTTTTAAAAAGCGGTAGTATAATTTACACACTCGTGCTATATTACTATATATCATTTAACTAAGAACCATTAAAATATTACATTCTTATAAATATTAATAGGAAATCACTGAAAAGCCCATCTCTAGAATTGAGATCGAATCAACCGTAATCGATGACATACAAAATAATTCACCAGTTTCAAAATCCGTAATTATTTCACCTGCATTTTCTACTTATATAATATTACTATAGAATAATATTTTCATCCAGATATCACCTAGTAATGATGTCCAAACAACAGTATCGTATTATGATAGACCCGAGCAAACCATCGTTACCGAGGGAAGCACGAGCCGAGGAGATTTAGATGTAAATATTTCAATACTTATTAAGAGCATTTGCCGTCTGCGTTTAACCAACTGATAATATTTGAAATTTACTTTCAAAATGTTCATCACAACTTTGTTATTTTTAATATTAGAGTAAATTGACATATTACCAAATTTATAGATGAAATAATTATCTATGTCATAGCCTTATATTTTTTCCAAAATTTTAATTTTAAAGATAAATAAATATATTTATTTAAATTAATGGGATTAAAAATAGTTCTTTACAAAGTTCTTCTTACAATAGTTATTTAGTATATTATCTTTACAAAATTAAAACTTTAGAAAAATAAGACGCTACGGCATACCGGGCATAGATAATGATCTCGTTTATACATTTGGCATTAGGTCAATTTGCTCTAATATTAAAAATGACAATGTTGTGATATAAATTCTGAACGTAAATTTCATATATTGTCAATTGGTTAGACGGGTATCACATCCTCTTAAGGCGGCTTTTTGCGAGATAACTTTAATGAGTCGTGTATATTATTATATTATCAAATAATATGAAAATGTTATATTTGCGTGTATAAACCCCGCTACCCACAACTGGGCAACACATATAATAATAATATTACCAGGATTATGCACACCGATAACATACGATGAATTTCTAAATTTTACTCAAAAGGGCCCATGTTTTGTTCATCGTAGCAATTTATTGTATTGTTCGAATTGGAAAACAGATTTAAATATATCAACAAATTGACTTTTAATCATTTTTTTTTACTTTTTTCATTTTTATATACAATATTTTAATATTTGGTCAAAAATCTTATAAGTAATTTTCAATTTTATACAACAATTTTAAGGAATAAATAACGACAAATATGAAAAAAGTAAAAAAAAAATCGTTATTAAAAGTAGAATAAGAAATTTCAACTAGTTTTAAAAAATTTTAAAGGACTTTCAATTTATTACTTTGATGGACAAAAAATGGGGATTTTTAATGTGTAAAACTCGGCCTTAGAAAACCGCCTTAAAGCCTATTATTTTAAATATTTAATTATGATACATATATATAAACTAGCACACATTTTCATGTCTAAATTAAATCTATTTATTTATTTTAAATTCTCTATACGCCTCTATAGGTAACAACCATTGATGTAAAGCAGTTTGACGAATCTTCGGCTGTAACGGTTACCGAAAGTGCGACGGAACATTACCATGTCATTAAAGAGAACGAAAAAAAATTCCAGGTACGTGAAAATAAATGAATACATTTGTCGAAAATGTATACCTAAACAAAATACGTAAAATATATTTCTTTTTATTTAGATTCCACTTGAAACGGACCAACCGACAACCATTCGGCCACTGGATAAAGAAGAACCGTTTGAAAATGTACAGACTACGGATGATCCTAGTCGTCGAACTGACTTCCAAGTACATACAATTATTTACTTTATATAACATATCTAAATTATAGGTAACTCAAAGTTCAATGGGGGGGGGGGAGGGAATGATTTAAATTATGCAAAAATAGAAGAATATATAATACTGCAGAGTATAAAAAATTTTAAAAAGATTGTTTTCTTAAATGTATAAATATTTTTGATTTATTGAGTCAATATATATAGTTTAACATTTTCTTTCAGACTACCGAAGTAGTATCCGATGTCGATTACACAACAATTAAAACGGCAAACGAAAATGTGGCAATTGACAGTAGGTCACCAGTGTACGTTCCCGCGATAACTACATTCCAGGTAATATTAACATGAAAAAAACATGTAGACAGACAAAATAAAACGCATTTTAATAAACGTCAAATTAATTGTACAATATGTTAAAAGCCCGAAGGTAGGGTTGGTGACACAGAAACCACAACAGCGGGCATTCAGTACGTGACCGAAGAGGATAAAGACGACGGTATTGAATTTAGAGTAAGCAATTACCATGTGCTACCAGCGTTCAATTTTCGTATAGTTTTAAATTTTAAATTATTGTTTTATGATTTTTATTCTTATTTAGACATTAGAGCCTACCGAAATAATCGGGACAACTATCAACCCCAACTATGGACAATCTGACGTGAGTATCAATGTGATTTATGTACAAGCTATGTATAACTTTTAAGTATCTAATCTAAAAAATTGTATGTCTTACTTAATTATATATATATATATATATTTTTTAGGCTGACATACAAGAGATAACTTGGCCAGAAATACCGCAAGAAGCCGTACCACAAGTCTTGGTATGTACACCTATATTTTTCTAATACGAGTAAGTAATGATTTTTAGTTAATTTACTAAAATGTATGTATTGCTCTTTAGGTACCTTTAGATCCATATCCCGAATATATATACAACAAAAATGCTGGTATTAAAACACAGATTACTTATTTGAGACCGGTATGGTGAATTAAATTATACCAAATACAAAAATATTTCAAAAATACAATCATAATTATATTTGATTTACAGTCAAGACATATAGACGAAATGAAAACAACCGCCAACGTCTCCGAAATCCAAACAACGACACGCCCCAACGCTGAAAATACGACTTCGTTTAACTTTCCAACATACTATATTACAGGATAAAATACTGTAATATAATATATTATGAATTGTATTTTCAGTTATAAGTTTCACACTAACTTGTCTTCTATGTATATATAGGTATACATTACACATTCATATGTATGTATGTTATTAATATGTAATACATATTCGTATGTATATTTTTCTATAAAAATATGTTTCGCATTTATAATTGTACATCAAATATGTATTGAAATTTAAATGAATTTTGTTTAATTATTACTATTTAACGAATAAATGGTAATATTAATTTTATTTAATTATTTAATTTTTTTTTTTTTTTGTACTTCAAATACAACTAATGATTTATACACATATAATGTATTTATTCATTGAGTTATCGAAGTTTGGTATTATTAAATTATATTTAAAATACCTATTTTATAACAAATATCAACATGTACATGTGTTCACGTGAGTGGGCTGTTGGATCGCCTGGAAATATTAGTTTATGTACATATTTTTCGATGTTCACTTAATGTTTTGAATATGTGTATGCATTTATAAAACCTGTTTTCAAAGTTTTATTAGAAAATATTGTTTTTAATATTATATACTTATACATTAAGTAATAAGTTGTAAAAGGTTAATGAATACTAGTATTACATTCGTAAAACGATTCTGAGCGAAGTTCAATATATTATTTAAAAAAAAAAACAGTATAACTACGACAACTTTATTTATTATTTTCACGTTTATAAAAATGTTTACTTATAAAAGATAGTTTTTCTTTACGTTAAGGGTCTCCTTAAAAAAAAAAAAAAAAATCAAAAATTCATATCTCTAAAGTACCAACATTATAGAATAAATTTGCTACAAAAAAAGATATTAAACTCATTACAAATGGTATTTAAAAAAAATCCTTTTTATTTTCCCAGTAGTTATCTCTAAAGTGTAAAGAAAAAAAACTACTGAAATAATAATAATATTATAGGTACCTACAAAATTTCGCTCTCCAGAATTGTTTTTCAAAAGCAATCAAATTGCTTTCAAATCTAAATTAACAATACATTATATAAGTACGTAGGTACTGTTCTGTTCGAGGATTAAAATTGAAAGCGACGATGGACCATAATATATCATACCACCTGTCAGTGCCGTAATTTGGTCTATATAATGGGTGTGCAAGCCAATATTAGAGGGTCCATAGAAAAAAATGAATGACCTCTTTTTTTTTTTTTTTTTTGCTTATTTACTGTATTTGAAAGAGTGTTTTCCGTTTGTGTTAACCCGTTAATAAACTAATAAACGTTAACTTCACACGTTGGGTAGGATAATGATATTTTGGATATGTTGAATTTGAAAGTAATGATAAAGCATTTCTTTCTAAAAAAAAAAAAAAACGGTTCTGAGCAAATCATAATATAATGAACAAAAAAAGTTGAAAAAAAAATACAAAAATCATTTGGAAGCAAAAGGATTCGAACTGCGCATGACAACAAAATCAGTTTCCTCTAGACTACGTAGAACTTTTGCTTTCATAATGTGCTAATATACGTTTTTAGTGAAAATAGATCCATTATTTCCCTAAAATGCATACACATTTCATAACGCAATGTCGAAAAAAATAAATGGTTATTAAAAAAAAATTTAAATAAAAAATATAATAAAAAACATATAATTAATAAAATAAATAAAAATATACCGATTTTTTTTTATGTAGTTAGAATAGCATATTTTGAACACTATATAAAATGTTCAGGTCTTAAAAACTAAAATTAAGACTATTATAAATTAAATTTCTCAAATTTACATACTACAATAAATAGCCTAAAAATAGGTAAAAATTTTCGATAAATTGTTTGTATAAATATTTTACGTATATACCTTTGTGGTGAAAATTTCATGGCTCTAACATCAATATTTTTGGAGTTATAAACAATTTTCCCACAATCGTGTTTTCTGATTTTATGCTAATTTTTTAATAGTTTTTTCTTACGCGTTTAATCAAAAACTAAAAAAAAAATCGAAAAATGACCTCTCTAAAGTATCAATTAAGATGAAATTCGCTACCGAAAACCGGGTAAGCTTGTAAAGATTATACATAGACATAAAAAAAAAAAAATCGCATCATCGTAAAACCACTGCATTCCTATCGCTTCGCTCAGAATTTAAAAGGGTCGTGGATTATTTAAAAAAATAAAATAACCGAATCGTTCAGCTTTGGGCCAATCGTTATGATCTGACAGAGTCCGGGGCCCAGAGGTTCTTTGCAGCCCCAGCAATCCCGGTAGTTGCGGCACTGCCACCTGTATCCGGACGGCTTCTTATACAATATTGTATTTGTTTATAGTTTTCAGGGCTTTTGTTGTTTTTTTTAGGTTTTTAATTTTAAACATATTTTCTATGATTTTTTTGATCCGGAACATCCGATCCCCAACAATAATCATTATACAAGAGTTCAGTAGCGGCTCACAAGTAAATTCATTGGGGAGGCTGAAAATTTAATATAAAAATGATGAAAAAAAAACATTTTTTTTTTTTTTATTAATAATTGTAATAGCTTTTTAATTATAAGGTAAGATAATTTATATTTTTGTATATACTAAATCAACACTTCTTTCTTTTTTCCCTGCAAAATCATCAATAATACTTTCCACAAATGTCGGGTCCTTTGTCATAACGCCCATTAAATTTTTTTCGATCGCCAAAGATAATAAATGTGTAAGTCGTTCGTTTTTCATCGTATAAATAAATAATAATATTATATTATGCGATACGCTGTACTATTACTACCTATAATGGCCTAATACGGACTGCCGCGCTGCTAATTTTCGTGTTACAAAAAAATACGCGATGACGCGAACGGCAGAAACTTTGAAAGAATCTGGTCTCAATATACTGCATAACGTCAACACAATTTATCCCCGTTCTCCGCCATGTAACGCATACGAAATGTGTATACACAAAGAGTCTCTTGAACGGCAGACTCCGAACTAGCAACCGTCATCGTTATCGATATCTTTCGCCTGTATTATTATTAAATAACACCAGTCTTTTTACTATTTATGGAAAAATATAATACACAATATTATATTATCGATAGTCATATCGAAAATAATAATAATTGTTTTCAAAATAGACAATAAGAATATTAAATTATAATAAAATTTTATATTTGACCATTTTATTGCGTTTGGTACTGCTTTTTTTTGTGAGGAGTCGCAGTCTCATCAAAGACTCCCCTGACGAGCCGCCACTGTAAGAATTAATTCCGGAATTAACTCCCTGAACCTCTACATTATATTATTGAATATGTACACTGTGTACAACCCGTGTACACGCACAGATAACATGAATACAGATAGTACACTTGAATGTAAACCAAAACTGGCTGATAATGAGCTCGCTGAAAGTAGTGTGAGTATGTTAACGGAACAAAATTATTTAGTGTGTCATATAATATGTGGTAATACTGATATATCGATATGCGATATTACAATCTATAGGCAGATCATTAATAATAACACGGATAACATTTTATCTGTGATAATAATTTTAAATTAAATATATTTAACGCAATTACATACTGTACTTTTCTTATTTTACTTTTACATGAATATGTTATTCTTTTATCCATAGTTATAAGTCATAACATGACAATACCCACCTTTGTTAATGTTGTACCTGTTTATTGTATATATTATTTATATTATTTGTAACTTGTAAACATAATTTAATTTACAAGTACATATGTTTATATTTTTCTTTTCAAAGGGCTAGCCAGTAAAATAAAATATAAAAAAAATAAAATAAATAAAATACATGTCACGAGTCATAATCTATAATATGGGCTAAAAGTTTTACCCGACTAAATGCAATAGTTTTGCGTTGATATATGTGGTCACACTGATTTGGGCGGCACCTATGAGAACACCGTATTCATATTTTACATTGTTTTATAGGGAATGCACTATCTGTTTTCATGTTATCCGTGGGTACACATATGTCGGAACCGTCTGCTCGGAAAAACGGACGTCGGCGCGAACCAACCACGCGATGGGGTCGGGAACACGGACCGCACGTCATGTGCGGTGACGGAGCGTTACGCCATCATATCACCCGAGGGTCACCAGCTGGTAAAAAACAAAAGCGGCCGGGCATACGTTCAGGTAGCCCGCGACACGCAGTTCACCGGACGGACCCCCGTGAGTGAGAGAGAGCGAAGGTGTACGACGCACTAGCCGTACATATTATTATAATAATATAGAGGGGCGACCGACTGCACAGTCCGGTGAACGCACGAACTCTTGTTTGAACTACGAATAGCAGTCGCCACTTAGCAACGGGTGCAAACACGTCGGCGTGGCGTGCGTAATTGTATGTGAACGGACGAGTGGTCGAAAATTCGAGAAAAATTTTTAGGGTTTTTTAACGGTTATTGCGAAATTTTTTTTATTTTTTTTTTCATGTTAACTACTATACGGTCAACGCATCGCCAGCGCGACCGCCGAAGGAACGTGCAAAGTTTCCTCGAGAATCACCGAGACTTGACCGAAAATCAATATATTATCTGCAGCAGGTCAATATTGATATTACACATAATATATTATAGTTTATTAACATCATGGTCATAAAACATAACGCGAATACACTATAGTTTAGAATGAAAGAGTTCTATAAAATCAATTTTGTATACCTACAGGTACCGATTTATATACTTAAGCATTTTTTTTTCTAATACGTATAATGAAAATACAAACAATTATTAGGTTATGTTGGTTTTATCGTATATAAAAATAAAATGAAAATTCGAAAAATTAACGTGCCCCTCCCCCTTTCAATGTACAAGTCTTCTGGCCCAAAAGTCGCACGGATTGTTTTGAAAATAAACACTTATGAATAATTTTGAAATATCACAATAGAAGTGAACAATTTTCAATTTAAGCCAGTGAATATACAGCGATTTATACTTGGGCAAGTTTTAAGACGAATTGTTAGTATTATACCTTATTTTAATACAGAAGAAGGATTATTTCGTTTGATTATTTAAAAAATGGGTATAATTACTGATTATTTTGATATTCAACTATATAACCAAGATTATATAATAATAATTATCAATACATTACATTTAATATTTTTATTTTTTTCTGGCTACTGTTCACTTATTTGACCAGGTATTAAACGGGTATTGATTTTAATAGTTTCGATTTTTGGTTTTTAGATTTTGATTACAACCCAGGAATATGTTATAAATTACAAGTGTTACAACTATGGCCTATGGGCTATGTCATTACCTACGTATATGTTCACTAAAATTGAATTCATACGTAAAATACTCACAGCTTAAAACATTTTTTTTCTAATAAAAATAAATTTATCGTTTTTATTTTTATGAGAAAATTCAATAGCGGTAGACTTTGGCAACATTTATAACAGAGAAATTTGCAGTGTCCGTTTGCTAAATGGAGTAGTAAACGTTAACAAACATTGTGAACAGCTGGTATGTTTGCATTGGCGTTTGGTTCAACTAGTTCAATCATAGATAATAACCATATATACTAAAGTTTCAAACGTTAGCAATAAATGTTTAAAAATAAATATAATATATATATGCATATAAATAAAATGAATAAATTTTATAAAAATAAAATATGCCTAGAGTATTCCTAATGTTTAAAAAGGTAACAATTATTTTCGACCATATAAGTCATCATCAGTTTACAAATGAATATTAAAAAAAAAAATTATGAATCTATTTACATTAAACATTAAACCATAGAGTATATAAACGCACATTTCAAATACATATGTTGATGACATTTTCATTATATTCAAAGGTACAAATAGACAGCAGGCAGAAGTTATAGTACACAATTTAAACAAAATTAATAATATAAATCAAATTCATACTTGAATCACAAATAGATAATAAAATTGACTTTTTAGATTTTACAATTAATATTTCTAACAATAAATTTAATTTCAATATAAAATATAGAGAGCCTACTCAAACTGATACGATAATTTCAAATATGATTCTAACCATCCATTTTCACAAACATTTTTTGATTTTAATTCTTGCATAACAATAGACTCGAACGTGTATTAATTATGAAAACGAATTCAATGTGATTTGTAACATAGATGATTTTTTTTATATAAAGACGATCAAAAATATTTATAAGAAAATTCAAGAAAAATATATATACATTCCTATTAAGGGGACGTAGTACCTGACTCAGTTGTCTTTGTCTGACATATACGTGACATAGTAAAATCGGGTTTTGTACTTCCAATTTCATGAACAATTTATTAATTTTATGATATGATGACCTATTATCATAATTAATAAAAAGAATATAATGTATGACGTAGGAATTATACTTTCAATAAATTAAATTTCAAGCAAAATATTCATAATTTAATTATGACGTTTTTCGTCCACTTGTAAAAAACTTTTATTTATTAAAAAAATAATTCCTACGTGTCATAGATTATATTAATTTTATTAATTATAATAATAGATCATCATATCCTAAAATCAATCAATTGTTCACAAAATTTAAAATACAAAACTCAAATTTTACTATGTTACACGTGTGTCAGACAAAGACAACTGAGCCGGTACTATGTCCTCTTAAATACTACCTTTGTTTATTTATTTTTATATTTATACATTGTAATAAAATAATATTATTGTTCTATGAAATACCATAAATTCTTATTTGCTAAAATTTTAAATAACAATAGTATTAATGTAAAAATCATCTTTAAAACTCAGAGACGGAACTAGGAATTTTATCACCTGGGGAAATTTTTTAAAATTAAAAAAAACATAGATAAGCAAAAAAAAAATAAAAAATTCATCTACTTTTTTAAGCAAAATTCCTTTATCACAAAACTTGTTTTATATGTTTTAAATATTTTAATTATAGTTATATCATAGTTTAAAATTTAGATATTTATTAAAGTTTAACACATAATTTTTAATAAACCTTTTTCTAAAGTTTTGAGAAATTTATATTTCCCATTTTAGGTCAAATATTTAAAAAGCATTTTGTGGAAAGAGGAAGGTTTCTATATTACAATTAGACAAATTACCAATGTATAGGCGAACAATTCTACAACACGATTCTGCATCTATATGATCCTTTATCAATGTTTACACATTTTTTGATCAACTTAATATATTATATGTGTAGAATGTAGATACATATTTATTTTTATATTTTGTTTATATTACTATTATCATTAGTCATTATTAATATATAATCAGTGCTATTATCTATGGAAAACAATATTTATTCACGTTATTAACAATCGAAATAATATATCGCTATCATTAATAAGTAAATATTGAAATAGGTAACTGTTTAGTTTTCCCTTGTAAACAGCATACTAAATAATAATTTATATATAATACCTAAAAAATAATTATTGTTTATTTCGATACTTCAAAGTGTACAACGTGCTACGTAAATGTGTAATATATCTAGTATCCACACCAGAGCTCGTATAATTTTTAGTTTGCTAAAACTAATAATAATAATAATAATAATAATAACTCTTCGTTCATTATTCATTTTAATAGCTTTATGTGGGGACAATTTAGATAATTAATTAAATAAGTGTTTTTTGTAAAAGTGTAAAACATAAATTTGAAATTGTAGTCCATAAAACACGCGGTTATGGATGAAATAGTAATGCAAGTAAAAAACGCACGTAGTGGAAAATAAACACATATGTAAGTGACAAGTGAAAACTTTTCTTTCGTGATTATTTAGGAAAATTAAAATATATATTATATATATGTGACAATTATTGATGTACTACATGTAAATGCGTTATGTGAAAACATTTCGTATTAAAAATTCCATTTCAAGCATACCTACTTATCTCTATACTTAACATAATATTATGCGTTTAATGCATTTTTTACATTTTAATTGGGTGTTTAAAATGTACGTAGTACGTGATAGGTACTAACGAACCAAAGAAACATATATGGATGAAAATTCGTTCCGATTCAAAATCTACACATATTTCTGAAACGAAAGACTTAGTACTACTTTTTACGATTCTATATTATCATAATAAATAATAGAACACATAATACGTATTATTCTAATTTTTTTTACTAGAATTTATTTCAATTCAATTTTCGACGTAATTTTACTAACGTCGTTTCTATGAGAATCACGTACACGTCAATTGCTTCATTAAATGCAAAGTACATTGTTAAATAGTTTTTTATTGGACGAAGTTAAAATATGAATTCATTGAACTGGGGTAAACATAATTAATTTAAATGTACAGCCTATAAGTACAGATAATAATATAATCGAATATTAATAACATTCTAAAGGGTTTAGATTCTGCTCAGAACGAGAAACTATTTTTTGACAATAATATGTATTATTCTTTTTTTTTTTTGTCTACAACTTTTCGATACATACATTTTATCCAATCGATACATATGTATTGTATATCTATTTTTTAAATTTGAACAGTGATTTTTGATTTTTTTTTTTTTTAGGGGAATAAATGAATAAGGAAAACTTACTCAAAAATAGCAAAATAATCGGATTATTTCCTTATTTCCTCGTAATTTCGAAAAAAATATGTAGAAATTTGAAATTTTCACAGAGTAATTAAATTAATTAATTGTACCTATATAAAACAATTTTAAAACATGTTTATAATTATATATATTATAACAAAGCTCTTCTCAGAATCATTTTAAAACTTTCTTATGACTTCAAAAAATACAAATTGGAATATGAATTATACAATAATATATATATTAACTAAGTACCTAATTATAGTGTTATATGTATTACCGGTATTAATCCAAACATTTTAACATTTACTTTTAAAAAATATATTTAGTAGTACCTGCCTATAGCTTTATTTTAATTCTTTATTTTTACAATTTTATAGAACTATCTGTACTCTAACTATTATATGTATAAATATAAGTCATATTTATATGGACATATAAAAATGTTGAAGACAATTCTAACGATGCCTGTAAAATAAACCGCTACTTTACTATGAACATTTTAAACTATTATTTATTTTATATATAAAGTATAGTTTAGAAAATAAAAGTAGCTAAGGTAAAATGTATATAATTATAACGAAAGAAAAATAAGGTACGATTAGATAAACATCAAAGATTTTCATTTACCGAGTATAATCATAATATGAATTAGTATAATAATTATAGCTATAAAATAAAAATAAATTTTCTAGGTATTTTAAAAAAAAAATAAGAAGAGTAAAATACTAAAGTGTATAAAGGATAAAAAAAATAATAATAATTTATAATTGGTTTTGATTAGTTACAATTGACAAAAACTTGAACTCGCATTTATAATGGGAGTTGAAAACAAAATAATAACATTGACAAAGAATATGTATATAAACAGACAAATTGAAAACGAAAATAAAATGAATCGGGCACAAATTCCTCGTGACGTTTTATTGAAATATACGAGAATAAGTAGGTATAGTTTAAATAATATAAATTATAAAGATATATAAATAATGATTTTTGGAAAGAGAACTTTTTTATATTTAAATTGTTTCCACTGTTATAAGACATTTTATTACAATACAAATAAAAATACGTTATTGTAATAGATTTGGTATAAATTCAATGTATACTATTCGTATAATAATATTATTGTTGACAATGCTGTATTATTCAAATGGAACTGTTTATATTGCTAATTTTAATGAACAGGCGTTACGAAGGCACACAGGTGGTTTGTCACATCAAACCGATACTGCAGTGTATTATACAGTTATACTTATTCGTCTTAACCCGAAAAATCGTTTCACGGTACATTTAAATTATATTCATATTTCTATTCGTCTAAAATATCGTTGAAACTCGATCTTATTTGGTATTATATTCACACAATATATTGCTATCAGTAACATCACGCAGTATCGATGAAAAATGTACTGTCCGTCGACGCTTTTCCGGATTATTCACTAAATGACTAATGGAATCATTCTCTTTTCAACCCTAAATTAGCAAATTTACGCAATTTTTTTTTAATGATGAAAAACTATGACTATTACCTACCTAAGTAATATTTTTGTTCACATTTTAATTATGTAACTTAAATATTGGTGTATTTCGGTAAAATAATGTTTTTATGTATATGTTTTTATATGTGATATTGAAATCGATATTTTAAAGAGTAATTATTAGTTATATTTTAATTTGTATATTAACATTCAGCTACACATTTTCAATGAAAATCTTGCATAAGCATTTTTCATTTTTATCAACGTGTAAACATGTTAGAAATATGAAAAAAAAAAGCAAATTATAGCTAATAATATTATCTAGTACCCTACGTTTTTAAGATTTGTAATTATATAAAAGGAAAAAAGAAAAAAACGTATTTTTTAACAACTAATAAAACATGTAAAAAGGCGCATATCGAAAATCGGATTTTTATTTTATATTTCCATCATATCCTTGAGTTAATAAAAAATTTAAAATGCTAGTTTTAGAAAAAGTACTATTTTTAATTTTATTTTACAAATACATAAAAAACCATGACAGTAAAAAATATTAGTGATACGGGACCAAATGTAATTTACATATAAAATGTATTTAAATGTATCGTTAAATTTTCTTTTTTTTTTTAAACAATTCCTTAAAATTGATTATATAGAACCCCCTTAAAACGGAGCGTACGACATTCTCTTAAGAATAATAGTAATAATAATGTTAATTTCAATACATAATAATTTTCAGAGAAATTAGCTGAACAATTATTTACAGGGAAAAATAATAGTATTCATTTGAAAAAGGTTTATATCACTTACTATACAGGACATTAAAAAACCAAATTATTGTGGAATAATTTGTATTTGTTAGAAACAAACAACCATAGTTTTCTAGTATAAATTGAAATAAGGTAATGTTATGACTTTATACTGTTGAAAAAATGTTATCACACATAGGTGCCAACAGTCTTCGTCTAATGTGTTTATCGACAAATAGCAATGGGATCAATATTAGAACTTATCTGTCGCCGCTGGTAGGTTCTTGACAAAACATCAAGGAAGTTTGGTCCAATGTGGTAATGTCGATACGCCGGTCACACATTCGCCATATATTATTAAAAGAACGCCATTTACCCGATTTTTAAGGGGTTGTGTATAGGCAATTTTTATTAAATTATAAGAACAATGAAAGTCAACAGCTCATAAAACGTGTAGAAATATCTTGAAAATCGGCTTCATCAGCCGCTAGATAATGTTGTTAGCTATAATTTGTTTTTTTTTCGTATTTCTAACAATGTTGTAAGTTGATAAAAATGAAAAATGGTAATACAAGTTTTTCATTGAAAAATGTTCTGTATGGCGTCCTCATAACTTCCGTTTAACCTTGCCACTGGACAGTTACCACTATCATTACTATAACTATTATTATTCATTATTATTACTTACCTATTTATTATTTATCATTTAAAATTATTTAATTAGACTTTTATCTTTTTTATGTGATACAAAAATTTAGTTTATACAGTATACTTTACGAAACTTACCTAGTAAACTGACAATATGAAGATCTTAGGCTAAAATAGCGAAAAGAAAAATAGCGAATACAAAATAGTGAAAAATAAAAAGCGAAAATTAAAAATAGCGAAAATAGAAAAATAGCAAATATACATATTACATGTATTACAATCTAAATCCATAATAATATATATATTTTAATTATAATGTAGGTACCTACTATAAAAGCAATGGTATCAATCAGTATATGAATAATATCAAAAAATTAAACTCTAAAAATTAAAATTATAAATATAATACTTAAAATAAACTTTACATTTTTAAACTTAAATTATAGGCTATGACCTTTAAATAATTTAAGTTATCATTAGAATTATATAATAATGCAATATTACTTATTTTTGCAGTACAATTCTTATATATTTTTTTCTGAATAGGTATTTTAGCTCCGGCAATTAACTGTTCTTGTTTAATTTCTTCCAAATGTTGTTTGTCTTTTAACACATAGTTTATACACAATATTTCAATATAGAAGATGCATTTATACATTGGTGCATAAATATCAAAAAACTATCGAAATATTTTCGCTTTTCTAATTTTTCGCTATTTTTGTCAGATACCCAATATGAAATATAGTGAATATAGTAAATAAATAAATACTATGCATAGACTGTGGTTCGAGTGTTGGCTAGTGTATATAGGCCTATACGTTGGAAACTGAATGTTGACTCTTGTTAGCTTCAGTGTTTGGGCACTATCCTATAAACATTAACATGAGCTGATGTAGTGTGGACCTAGGCCTTATTGCCATAACACTGAGCAACACAGAAATGGTAAGTATATCGATATGTACTTATGAATTCCAATTTCTGCGATGCTCTTATAATCAATACTATATACACTTGAAACTGAGAAATATATATGGAAATCAAGTCATAAATGTATAATGTAAATACCATAAAGATTTAGGTATGCTATTTTAGTCACCTACGATTAATTTATAGTAAAATTTTACGATTTTTTTTACTTTAAACCCTTAAAAACAATAATTATATTGGATATGAAAATTGAGAGCCCTAATTTAGAAATTTTAGACCTGCATCATTTTACCTGAATACCACAGATTTAATTTAAATAAATGTATCAATGCATCATGTATAATGTATATACAGTAGCGCACACCTCATTATATTAAGTGTAGCAGGATACTGGTATAAAATTTGCGTATTAATAATTAAAAGGGTTATTCACTCAACTTTCCTAGAAATCGCTAAAACAATATTTAAAATAAAAAAACCGTATCACATTTTAAAATTTGATGCCCATCTAAAAACGTAATGCCCGAGGCAATCGCTTCATTAAATGCGCCACTGCACAAGGCATAAGTTAAAAACGAAATGTTAAAGTAAGAATTCTCAACCTACGAAATTATTAGGAAATTTTCGTTTTGTTTACACCATATCGGAAATTTTCTACAGTTGTTATTACTATACCGATCTCCAACAACCGTGCTGTGATAGAATATTATATTTTCTATTTTATAATTTATGTTTATCATGAATTTCTAAAATTTACTCGTTATAAATAAAATACAATGCATTTACATGAATTGTGCAACTGAGTAACCACAATTATCTTGAATTACAAAATAATTTATCTTAATTAATTTTATTTTTTATTATATTTTTAACCCTCCCTCCCCCTGTAAGAATGTGTAGTGGTTTCCACACTTGGAGATAGGGCTGGGCGCAACTATATATAGATACCTTTGTATAATGTATATTATATGTACAGCTGTCGCACGTACCCGTTCAATACCCGGTACCCGGCATGTATTTTGATACTTGGTACTTGGCAAACCAAACAAAAATCTTTACGGGTACTCGGCGTATAAATTAACCTAAAAATATATATAATCTCTTTGTCTTTTCTCAAAATTCAAGATTGGGAAACCTGTTCCAAAAATTATTGAGCAGTTTGAATCACCAATTGATAAAATATACCTACTTTTTTATTGGTGTTTAGAAGTTATTACTTAAGTCTTAAATAATTATTATAGTTTCTTTACAAAAGTTACAATTTACTTCTTAGTTTTTATTATTTTAATTATAAATACCTGGCTAATATCAAGTAAAAATACCCAATAAAAATACCTGACCAAGTACCCAGCAGGGTACCCGATACCCGGTACAGTTAATCAAAAATTACCCGGTACCTGTTACCTGATAAAATTTGCTACCCGCGAGAGCTCTAATAATATTGTTATTCTTCATTCTTACAGACGACTTGCAGCTTCAGACAGTGAACTTATATTCTGACCAGGTGAACATTCCAAACCATGAGCACGAGATTTCATAAGTAAGTATACAGTACACATTACTTATATAACCATTAGTAGTTGATTGATATTGATATTGATAGTTCTCTTTTCGATGTATAAATTTAGGGCCATTTTTGAATATATTATAGTATATTAATATAAGTAGGTATATATAAACAATTGACCAATAATAAATATATATTTATGCGATGAATTATTATTGAACATACTGGGGTGCGTTCGAAAACTCAACTCTAGTTAACTCGAGTCAACTATAGTCGATTTCACGTCGTTCGAGAAAACAGTGTCAACTCTAAGGTTACCGTTCGAAAACCTAGTATTATTCACTAGAGTTAACACTTGTTACCCAAAATAAATCGCTGGGTTCTTTTAACTTCACTGATAATATTATTCTTATCATACACAGATAACAAGTAATTTTTATTTATATTCCTGCCCATGACGAAAAGTATATTTCGTCATGTTCTTGCAATATAACCAACATTT
This sequence comes from Pemphigus obesinymphae, assembly GCA_025469235.1. Taxonomy (NCBI): domain Eukaryota; kingdom Metazoa; phylum Arthropoda; class Insecta; order Hemiptera; family Aphididae; genus Pemphigus; species Pemphigus obesinymphae. Next base: position 69,451 of record JAIPRL010000839.1, read on the forward strand.
TGTTAAATATTTTTACTTTTTTATGCATTTTAAATTTTTAGTCTTTTTTATCATGCAAGTGACAGTAGAATTCAAAAACCAATAACATAAGGTTTTCATTCCTAATGAATTATATAATTATCTAAAATCAGGTAAAATAACATGATATTTATTGAAATCTCTCCATTAAACTAGATAATAAATTGGACCAAGACCTATATAGGTAGCTTTATAATTTGTAAAAATTTGTACTCTTATTTCATTAGATGAAGTACAATTAACTAAATACATATTAAATATGTTGAAAAATAAACCTCAATATTATTGGTCGAATATCAATTTATTGTTGTGATGTCAATTTATTTATTCTGTGATTAAACCCTACTCTATTCTTATCTACTTTACCCAATTCACTACTCTACTGTACACTACTCTACTAAAACTCCGAATATTCGAATGCCCTCTTGGGTCTTACTTCTCAGTCGGTAAATGTAGGTTTTTATTATATGTTTTATATTCAATTAGTACACGTAGGCGAATGTTTTCTCTATACGTATATATTATATAGTGTCTAATAAAAATATTCTTAGATGGTACACATAATTATTATTATTGGACTCGTTATCTTTGTAACCTCGTGCACGTATATTATAATACATTGTTACATGAATGTTAAAATTAAATTAAAAATAAAAAAACAAATACCTACTGCTATGCAACATCTCGATTTTTCCGACAAATTTCTACTGACCGAGTTCTATTGTGTGGGATGACAATGTTTTTGAAATTGGACGTAATGGGAATTGAATCAAATAGAAATCAGAAATTTTTTTTATCAAAGACAATTAATGTATTAGCTTTTTGATTTATATTACACGAAAGTACACGAATTGTAGATATATACTGCATTTTATTTTTATTTGATGTCAATAATGTTTTCGAGCCGTATTTATAAATAAATTTATTTCGTATAATTAATATTTTCTCGATAAAGGTATTCTTGTATACCACGTACCAAGTACCTAATACCTATATATAATTATGATTCAAATTATGTATTTTCAATAGAAACGAATTGTCATGCCATATGCTCTGACGGACATTACTACTTGTATTTTAAATATAAATATTAGGGTGTTTATGTGACGTGGGATTTCCATCAAACTATATTATGCTCAAGGACTTGGTTCTATTACGCCATGGATACTACTAATAATAATATATGCACAAAAATATTTAAATATATACCTGTATCAGTGTAAATAATGGGTATAGTCAGGTTGGCTAATCCGCAAAAATTACAATGAAAAATTAAAATAAATAATTAATAACTATATAATTATTGACAATTTTGTTTAAATTAAATAAAAGTGTAAAATCAAAAAAATTATGTTTTCTTCATCATTATGAGCTAAAACGGTCTATAATAATCATTATACTGCAAATAGTAGCTAAAATACATATTATATTTAAAAAATGTTAAAATACATATATTATATTTGGCCGTGACATAATTTACGTACCTACATTAAAAAAAATCAAAATTAATTTGGGGAAAAGTTCACAAGGTCGAACTTAAACTAATAAAAATATCTAGTTTCGCGCCTATATGGGACTCTTTGCCGTTATAAAATCCGTTGTGTGTGTAGTTTTGTTCCCAATATAATAGAAATGACAAACGTATACCTAATTAGGTACCTATATAGTCTATAGTACGGACATTTTTGTCTGATACGCCTGCATCAATTAAAGTGGGTAGTGTACTGTTATTTAAATTAACTATACCTACAGCATTATGCATATCGAGTTACAAGAGTAAATAATAAATAAAATAACATATAAGTACCTATTTTAAACTGAAATAAAAAAAAAATTTCTATTGTAAAATTGTACCTACTTCGTATCGTCGTATAACACAATTACGACTAGTAATTTTCATTTTCCACACTGTGATTATTTTTAACGAAGTCCATATATTTACTCGGTAAATTTTCAAGATTTTAATTATTGTTTTACACACTTTCCCGAGCATTATATTAGTGTGTTCTCACTTTTTCCATTTGATATAAATCCGAATCGCGTATTATTGCATCTAGATGGCACCTATGAGTTATTTTACACGGTCATTATTATATCTATACGCACTTAGGTACAATGGATGTTGCGTATCCTACTCATATATATACATTATATATACCATGGTCAAGGTAGTTAATTTGACCATAACCGCTAAAACCGCAACCAGGATCGTGTTTCTCTTTAAATTAAGTCATCTTGAATGATGATTCGATTAGGTATAGACTATAATAATATATATATATTATGTTTAGGTATACTAACGATGTAGATATATCAGTTATTAGAAAACGGTAAATTTCGATACATAGAAATAGTATTTTTTGTATAATGCAAAACTAATATATACAAAATCGTTTAACGTTTTTAATTGATAACCGCATATTACACAATTGATCACAAAATTACTCATAAAATAGATATTTATTATTTGAAATCAATAATAATAGAGCTATTGGTGATATTATAATTATACATATACCTAGGTAAGAGATTCAATTTAAAACATGTTACTTAATATTAATGCTTTTTTATTATTATTTTGAGCTTTTGAGATGAGGTATATGTGGTATATAAAGTAATGATTAAGGCTGGCCGATTATACGATTAATCGATTAATCGATTAATTTTTTTCGATTTTTCAAATAAACAAAAAAAAAGTTCATTTATCGAAAATGTTCGGTTATTTTCGATTACACGATTAATCGTTGATAATCGAAATGCAACTATGCATTTTAATGCATCGATTATGAAATTTCATAATCGCCCAGTCCTGGTAATGAATATGTGCGTATTTTTTTCTTTTGTAACTACTGTTTATATATGTTAAGGTGGTTGAAAATGGTTATTTTTTCCATGCATTTAGATTAATTGTCGAACCATAAATAAGGATAGGTTGTTAAGTAGTCCAATTTAAATTTTGAAAATTAATTTGAATTCGTTAATTTATTTTCTGTGTTTTGTAGAGAAAATATTTATATTTGTTTTCATTTTTCGGCTATTTATTTTAAACGTTTAATTTGAAAAAATAAAACATATACCATTATAATCATTTAACAAATACCTAGGTAATATTAAATATAAATAATAAATAGTTTTCCTACAAGACACGTACGAATTAAAATTGGTTTTCAAAATTAAAATCAGATTATTTAAAGTAGATATGCTTAAAAATAGTTCCATGACTTCACTTTTCATAGACAAAAATTTTTTTAAACGGACTGACTGTGATTTGTGCTTGCACGAATAAGAATAGGTAACAGATAAGTTGTCTGGTCAATTACGTATAAAACGGAGAGAAATGGATGATATACATACACTAACGATTATTTACAACACACACACTGCCATGCCTTACCTGCAATCGATTATTAAATTGTATATGCTCAACTCCTTAGAAATAGACCGCTTCCAATCCCCTTAATTGAAAATTATATACACAAAGGGGTACATTAGTTATTTATTTTTTTTTTTTTTTGATTTACCAATCATTTTCGTGAAAATTGTAAATGGTATTGTAACTTTTTTTGCGTATATACGTACCTAATAGACGTGTAAACTATTATTTTCAAGTATAATATTTGTCAATAGTAAAAATAAGTATACCTGTATTATAAATAATTTGAATTTATTTTCCATTTTTTTAACTTATTAATATATACCTACAAAATCTATATATATATATATATAAATTATAATTTCAAATACTTATGTATATATTTACAAAGCTTATTTTCGTAAAATTTTAAATGGTAAAATGTTAAAGTAATATATACGTTTATATTATTTTTTTCGCAATTGAAAAAATAAGTCCCAATTTTCATGCATTTTTAGTCTCATAGATATATAAATTATAATTTAATTTAATTATTAAGAAAAAACATTAAACGTGGAAACGAATCAGTTTAAAAACAATCATAAATAATTATAAAATAACATAAGCAAGTAGGTATAACTAATTTGATTAAATTTGATGTAGTACTAAACACCAATTTATTATATACAGGGGAAGTTCTTGAACTATTGGTTATATCTATAGGTTCAAAATATTTATCAATTATGTATATAATATTTTTAAAATTCTGTAATTTTTGCATATTTTTTAAAATTTTTCTCTTATCTAACTGTATTGAAAACCTAAACTTAATTTGTATCAATTAAATCATTATAAGTACGTACTACGTAGGTATCGATATGTTACTATATATATTATATATACATATATTCAGGAATGTTATTTGGAGTATCGCAGGGTATACCTTGGTAGACCTATATTTTTGTTACGCTTTATTGGCTTGCATTAAATTTATATTTGCACCAGTTAAAGAAGTTAATTTTTTATAGTAAGTAGAGTATTAAATTAGTTTTTAATTTCAAAATATATATTTTTAATAAATCATTAATTATCAGTTACTTCCATAAATTATAAAACCACGATTATGTAGAATGTAGATAATAAATGATAAAACGGGCAAGGCTGATCTTGAAAAGTTTTATTGGGTTCAAGCTTAGCCAGGCTTTTTTAAAATTTAAATACTTGCGGGTCAGAACGGGCTTTAAAAGAAATGCTCAGGCTACGTTAAGCTTTTCTAAACAAAACAATCTTTGGATCGTGTCAGGCATTATTCGAAACAAAAAAAAAAAAATCTAAAAATGTTCATAGATAACTAAAATGTCACATTTCTTTAAACAAATCTAGCAATTTTTGAGATTTTTTTTTGTTCGACACAAGCCGGGTTTTATGATAAATACTTAAACGAGTCAAGAATTCATGAAAAATGGTCGGGCCGTTCCAGATCGAAAAACTCGGCCCGTGCTTATTTTTACTAAATATATACAAACTAACGATGACATTGAGGAGGTAGATAACAATAATTATTGTTAATTTAAAAAAAAATATCTATATCGTTTATTTTGCATGGTTACTACAGACGTATGGTTATCGAGAGATTGGAATCACTATATAGTTTAAGACTTAGTAAATAGTAGGATGTACAGGTGGACAAAAATTTTCAGGAACGTGTAGAGAAAATCCAGGCCCGGGGGTGGGCTGTAGTTGGATCCTTATTTTCGCTTATTTGTCACCGTTTTTAAAGCATTAATTGCAATATTATATTATATATAAATATGTATTTATATAAAAAATAGGTCATTTATATAAATGACGTCTATGGTATTACAGTGCTCCTGGCTTCCTTGGAATTTCGGAAAAATCCGGGCCCTCTGAAAACTCTGGGCCCGTGGGGAATTACCACCGACCCACCTCACACTCGTCCGGCCTGCACATTTTATTTTAAATGTACGTTAAAATAGTTATTTATTCTATTTACAACAAGTTAGAAAAACCTACTCTGCGAACGTGCTAAATTCTCGATTTCTAAAAGAGTATTTTAAACAATCAATCTATAAACAATGTTAAAACAATTTGTTTGGTCTAAAATACTTGAGTATATAAATCTAAAATTAACAAAATTAATAGAAATTATAAATATTGACATCGGTATAACTCAATGACGGATCCAGGGGGGGGGCAAAGGTGGAATTCCCTCCTAAACCCATTTTTTATATTGTATTTTAGTAGGTATACTTTATTTAATTTATTGTGTAATATGACATGGAATAATCTTAACATGTTATACAATTTCAAGCTTTTGCCCCTCCCCCTCCCCCCAAATCTAGCTCTAGATCCATCACTTGTATAATAACTATATCTAACAACAGCAACAAATTGTAAGGATAGACGTTAGAAAAAACACACTATTCGAGAGTTCTATATATTTTCCGTTTTTAATAAACCTAGTAGCTATAAATAACAAAATAGGTACCCACCTAGTATAATATATACAAATTTCTCTAATAGTAAATATTTTCAGTCATAGTCGTATGTGTTCTTAAACTTTGAGATATGTTAAAAATCTATTCAAAAATGCAGAGAGCTAAACCTTTTTACTATTAACTATTGTGGACCGATGGGGGAAAATTTGACTTGTCTAATAATGTGGCAGCCTTATTTTAAAACTGAAATAGAGTTTCTGCATATATTTATAACATTGTATCTATATAAGTTCTTATTTAATTATCTTATTTTTATTCTTATTTATAACAACACATTCAACAATAGAATTATTATAAATAGCAATACCTACTTAATATTATATACAAGGTAAAAGTATCTTTAATGTCTCTACATCATATAATATATGTAAATAATCAATAATTACGATTTACAGTTAATATTATATTACACACATTGGCATGACCACGAGGTTCTTTTGGGAAATTTTTAGGGGCACTATGATTTATTGTTCTCGAATAGGACAATATAGTACACAAGAATTAATTTTATCACAATGCTTAGACAAATACATTTTTTATTTGTTTGGTATCTACGATTAGAATAGTAACTTTAAATTACCTATATGTACTTATATCTATTATTTCATATTATCATTATTATTGATATTATAAATAGAAGCTCCTCGTCTATTTGGGACCTCTAGAGAAAGATGTATTACAGCTTCGTTGATGATAATATTGGGTCATATACTATCTCATATGAGTTTCAATATGTTGTGTAAAATACCTAAATATAATTCGATTTGTCATGTTCTTCATAGATATACCTATCATAATTCATGTTATATGAAAATGATTTGCCTACAGGTTATACCACAGATTATATGAATATATAATATAATATATAATCTGTGGTTGTACTTCTAGGTACATTAGTTATACTGATAATAAAATATATGGGAAATATCACTTATTTTTTTATAAGTATTTTATATCTATGGGAAATATACACATAAGATATCAGAAATGATGGTTCAATAATTTCATAGGTACATACCATTTTTCACAAAGTAAAAATATTTTCTAAAATGGTACCTATAGGTATTTAGAATTTTTGATCAAATAACTTAAAGAAAAATGTAAACTAAGGTGACTAACGACTATATTATACACCTCCAAAAACATTGGTTAGCTAAACAACATCTAGAAGTAAACTGATAGTACCTATTTTTTCGGGATGTTTAAAATTGATTGTTTATAATAAAATATCACTTATCACACCTCATGAGCTATATAGTAATTAACAAACGAGTAATTTAATTAATGTGCTAATGCAATGTGCTATATACTAATGTGCAATATAAGTAATAACTAAGACTTGGATTTATATGCAAATATATAATTTTGTATACTTGACTTAAAATAGCTCTGATTGAAAATGTCGACATTTCATATAAGATACGAATTTCAAGGGTCAATTTTCTTTTTGCATATTTACGCTAAAATTTCTAAAAAATTGCAATATTTTTGAATAATTGAATGAAATACCTATACGTAATTTTATACCTATTTAATAGATTAGATGAAATTTATAGTGCGAAAACATTTTTCACAATAATTTTATTTAAAATTTCATTTAGAATATTTTTGGAATTAACTGTAAACCTATTTTACAAAATATTTTGAAAATTATTCTAATAATAAAAATTATGGACAAAAATAAGATATATATTAAGTACTTATAGAGTCCAAGGGTAATTATATTTTGAATATTCTTGTATATTGAGTGAAATTGAATAAAAATAGTATATTTCTGACAATTGCATTCAAATGTCCATATTTTGCATTAATTTTTTTTTGTATATTTTCTAAATTTTTTTTTTTGCATGTTTTACAATTTTGTTTGCATATAAATCTTGGTCCTAATAATAACTATAAGAGTATGATAAATAGCAAATATTTGAAAAGATTGGAAACAATCGTTATATTTTTGAAACATCTTTTATTTGAATAAATAATCACATTTATTTAAACATTCATGAAACGATATATTTTGAAAATATATTTCTTTAAATAAACCTATGTTAAAATAACGTTATAATTTAAGAAACTATATGTTGAATCGACATCGTATATCATATGAAACAATAGTTGCGTTTATACTGCCATATAGGTTATAATACAGTCACGAATCGACAATTTTTGAAACGGTACTTATAAACTATCAATGTTTCTACGAGAAATAGAATTTATAAAACGAAGTTTTGAATAAAATCGGATTCGAGAAAATGCATTTTCAAAAATTGCTATTCATTATGTTCTTCAAATAAATGATCGATGCTACCCGTTGATCGTTCAAACTTTTGCTGACTTTCCATACGAGCTGGTATATGTAGTTAAATAGTTTATATTTTATACATTATAGGTATATATAGGTGCCCACCGAAAAAAATAGATGTCGAATTTAATATAACTATTGATTTTTCAAATTACATTTCAACTTTTATTAGCGTATTCACGCCACCAGTATCCTGTAGTATTTATAAAATTGTCGTTCTATTATTTTTTATCAAATTATCATTATTATTATCAAGTGGTATACGTTAATACTATTATAAACACAGAAAATATTTTAATTCATGCGTATGTATTTATTTTCTTAATATTTTCATTAATACATTATTGTACATAATAATACGATTACCTTCAATTTACAATGGCACTACCTTTAAAAGACATATTTGAATATGCTAAATACAATACTAGTTCGAGAAATGCCATTGAAGGTGAGCAAATACTTAAGTCAAAACAAAATTGTATTATGTGGAAAATTAATTAAGGTAAGTTTGTTTTTAATAATAATATTATACTAAATTGTATTATATATTACGAATAAAAATATTATTCACAATATAATATAGTTAGGTATCTATTGACAGTATTGTAAAAAATACTTTTAAAATGTATTTAAATACTTGCTAAAAAATATTCAAATACGTATTTTAAAATATATTTAAAAAAAAGTATCGAAATATAAATAGAAACACTGTACAAATGACTATCGTAATAATAGTATCTTAATACTATATATTAAGTTATAGACTTACCTATAAAGTTTGACCATAATATATAAATGACAAATACCCACTTGAATAAAAAGTATTGTTTATACTTATAATAGGTATATTATTTAATTTAAAGTAAAATAAAACATCAAAGTTCTGCCCCATCAAGTTAGAAAAATGTTTTTTTAATATGTTTAAATAATTACATATTAAAATTACATTAAAACTAAGTTTACGCGATAAAATATAACAGAGATATTATAATAATGTCGTAAATATCGTTTTAGACACATTTCTTTGTAGGTATTTTCTTTCAGTAAATTTTTTAATAAAACCTAACTAATTTTAATAAAATATGATATTTACATAGTTATTTCAAAATTTGTTTCAGTCAGTTATTTTGCTCATTTTTGTAGTTGTCCAATTTTCATTTCAATTCAAAAGTAATTTTATTAAATTAAAGTATTAAACTTTTGCAAAAATGTAAAAAAAATGTATTTAAAATACTTTTTAAATACTCCTTGATTGTATTTAAAAATTATTTTAAATACACAAAAGTATTTAAATGCTTGTATTCAAATACTTTACAACACTGACTATTTATTTATTTATTTATTTATTTATTTACGGGCAGTGGGCCCAATATAATTCACAGAAGTATGTATATATAACCTAAGTGGGTGTTACCCAACCTTATAGGTAGTAGTTTTTAATTTATAAGTTTGATTAGATAACATGGATAAAATAATAAAATACAGAACTTGAAAATATATAAATACATGATGTAAGACATATAGATACTTACTAATTAGCTATATAATAAGAATAATAACAATAATATTAATAACTATTAATGAAATGCTTTTTCTCTTTTTAGTATATTACTTTAAGCAATATATTTAAAAAGTGTCAAAACATGTGCTATATAATTTAAAAACTGTTTATTAATGTTTATTATTGTATTTTTTATTTTTATTTGTTGTGCCATAGTATATAATAGAAAGAGTAAATGGTATATCAACAATAAAATTACATTGAAACGCAACTTTGCAAATGCACAACCAGCACAAGAAAATAATATATTAAGTACCCGATTAGAATAACTAGAATTTTATCCACCAGAGAGCGTGTCGTTAATCTGTTTTCCCAATCGAGAGCTTTTTTTTTATCGATGTCTATATAGTGCCCATATGCGGCCGTGCCTCGTCCATAACCTTGTTCGAAAGTACATATTATTATGTTTATATTGTTGGAAATATAATATTATTATACCTATACCAATTATTGCCCGACGTAATTGTATATATTATATTTGTTGAAAAAGGTCAAACGGCAGGTATAATCTGTCCGGGAAAAACGTGCACGAGCCACGAGGTGTCTATCCTAGACTCCCCCGTTGAATCTGCACTCGTCTTCCTATATATATATATATATGTGTGTGTGTATGTGTGTATATTTTGGAACGAATGCATAATATTATCAAATTAATTTACGTTAATTTAGACGTATACTGAACTAAATATATCTGTGATTTCAATAAAAAAATAGATTAATTTAATAATATAATAGTTGTTAATATACGTCCAATAAAAATGTTTGTTGATTTAGAAATAAAATATTTGTTAATTGAACAGTAAAATAACAAAACGTATTATTGATTTAACAAAATACTTTATCAATGTCTTGGGTAAAATTTCTAATTGAATATAAATTTATTTGAATTAACAAATATTTTGTTAATTCAATTATAAATATTTTGTGTTTCTTTCTTTCTTTCTTTCTTCTTCTTCATAGAACAAACGCCCATTTGTTAATCAAAATAGTCAATTTAAACAGAATATATTTTCAATTTAATAACGTACCTATTATCTGTATTCATTTTACAAATTATTTTTATTATATTTATTTACCTATATTTTGTGAAATTTACAAAATGAATTTTTTATTGTAAACACATTTTTTTTTATTAATTTAACAATATATACATTAAAATAATAAAAATTGTGTTATTTCAACAAATATTCCTTTGTTAAAATTTGATTATTTCATACTAATGATTCTAACTAATGATATTTTGTTCAGTGTAGACACGACCTTCCGAACAAATATGTTCCTTATAACAATATAATATATTAGTATTTTTCGGAGCTTTGTCCGCCACAACGCATATGTGTCAACGTTATTCCCGCAAAACGATATATATATACGGTGCAATGCCCTGCTCGATTCAGTGATTTCGTACAATTATTTATTCCACCATTATGGTACATCGACACAGCCGCACACGAACCGCAGTGCGTAATATCGTCTACGATAATATTATATTATATTATAAAATCGTCTATATTTTATTATTTCATTTTCGTGTACGACACCAGGAAATCTATTTTTTAGACGATTTTAAATCGAATATAAAACAATAATATCGTATGAGTTCGTGAAAAACGTGAAATGTAGATTATAACATGACACGTTTCTTTCGGTTTTTTTTTTCTTCACAAAAGTTCTGAGGTAACTGAATTGATAAATGAATGATTAAATCAACTACCTATATAACACAATATAAAATAGGTACGCATATGTTGTAATAGAACGGTTATTATTAGAGACCAGATGTTGATGTCCTAAAAAAATGCATTTATGACCTAAAACACACGAAAAAAATGCCCTTGAAAAATTCACTTTATGATCTAAAAACATGAAAAAATATCTTTAAAATAAATTGTCTAAATTACTTAAATTATATATTGTATTAGCCATTAGGTATACCTATGTATTCAGTATTGTATTTTATATTTCTTATTTACAGTGTTTTAAAAACGTAATATTATAATATTACGTTTTTAAAACTAAAATGTATGCACAAATATTGAGTTTTAAGTGAAAAAGTATATATAAAATAATTAAAAAAATGTATTTCGTAAAACAAAAAAATAATAATATAATAAATAGTATACTCGTGATTTTTCTATTAATTATTGAAATATAGTTAATAAAATGCCCTAAAAAATAAGAAAAGCCAAAATATTCTAAAAAATTCAAAATAAAAATTAGTTATTTAGATTCGTATGTTATTGAATCACGTTTTTAGCTAGAAAAGCATCACCTAAGACATTCCAAAAAATAAAAAGACATCAACATATCAACATCCAGGCCCTAGTTATTATATTGATATAGTTGAAAATAATACGTATATTAATAACAACACTATATTATTTAATCCTTATATTTCATAGATACATGGATTTTGTTACATAACGTCATAAGTCAAGGTAAAAAGCTATTCTGATATATTATATCATTATATATATTCTATATACCTATAGGTGGTAGAAGTGGATCCGTTGGATCCTCGGCAAGATAGTGTAAACGTGTAGTGTTATTAATTTATATTTTAAAACAAAGATAAATCATTTGTATTTGAAGAACAACTCTGTCCGAAGATACTAAATAGTAAAAAAAAAGTATTAAATATTATTATTTTTTTATATAATAATTATATCCGTTATTTTCACGGTAGTATTTTTTACACTTAAGAAAAATCGAAAAATGACCTTAAAGTACTAACAAGAATAATTTTGCTACTAGAAAACTCTTTAAGTAGATACTTAAAAACTGTTATAATGTAAGTCATAACAAATTTTTGAAATCGCATGCATTTAGTGCTATAGTGCTACTGTAAATATTTGGTGCAAATTTCAAGTCTCTGACATAATTATTTTACTATTTATAATAATAATTATTTCCATTATTTCAAGTAGTTTTCCTCTACACATAAGAGAACTACTGAAAATATCTTTAAACACTATCAACTAGAATTAATTTTAATCACCAACTTGTCTCCTATTCTACCAGAAAAATGTATACATTAGATATATATACATAAAAAAATCAAAAATAAATCGAATCATTGTAAAACTAATGTATTCCTTGCTATGCTCATAATCTATAAAGTATGCAAAATGTTATATCATATAAAAATAATATTAAGTACAAACTATGAGTTAAGAGGATATTACACTCGCATTTGTTGTCTCTGTCTATCTAACAGATAATATAGAAAAATCACACTACGCAGAATTGAAATTTTGGCGTTTAGGTTAAATTTAGAGTATAAACACCTATTACAAAATTTAAAGGGAGGAATATTTTCGAATGAACCTCATGGACATTTTGTAAAATATCGTCTGACGAAAAAGTTAAAGCTATTTAAAAATATCAAAAACTAAAAATACCGTAACTTTTTTTTCTGCCAATATTCTACAAAAAGCCCATGAGGTTCACTCGAAATTATTCTTCTCGTTAAATTTGATAATAGGTGTTTAAGCTCTAAATCTAACCAAAATGCCAATATTTCAATTTTGCGTTGTAAAATTTTGCTATATTGCCAATTAGATGGACGGAGACAGAAAATGCGGGTATAGCATCCTCTTAATTGTTTATCTAAACTTCCAATAAAAATAGATAAGTATAGTTAATTTGTTTCAAAATATGGGTTTTCCCTCCTATACATAGCAATATTGTGTTACACAATCGAAAAAATGCAAATTTATGTGCGTTATAATCTTTAAAATGTTTTAACGTTCTTACGATTGTCGTACTATTATAATAATGATTATTATTATACAAGTAATTATATTTAAACACTATATTGACGTACATAATTTAATTTACATACATTAATTGAATGTACTACACTCAAAAAAAGTATATACCTAAATCAGGTTTAGAAATTAATGATTACACAATATATTCAATGCAGGCGCCAAGCATGCAACTAGGTATATGTTATGCTACCTCATATCAATTATACGCGATGTCGCTTCCATTTAAAGGTAGGTACCTATATATAGTTTAAATCTAATCTTAATCCCAAAAACGATTTTAAATGCCAATTGATTTATTTTCAAGTTCACAAATATTTCCTAATAAATTATTAGATATATATCGAATAATATTAATATACAATATGTAATATGTAATATGTTCATTTTACAAGTAGGTAGGCACTACCAGGTTAAAATATTATTACGTAAGTCATTACTATATTAATATTAAGAATTTTTTAAATCATAAATATTGATTACTTTTTATCTAATTATATTATTAAATTCAAAATAATTGAGATCATAAAGAAAAATTCGGTAGTAAGTAGATAATTAATATAGACATATTTATATAATATTAAGTATCATCACTACTCATTTCCTATTGACTATAATAATTGTGCCTAACCTAACTTACAATATTATCACGACAGATATTAAGCATGAAGATTGTCAAACTTCATACTACAACAACATTTTAAGTTACAAAAAAAGTTTTTTATGTTTTTACTTGTGACTGTTTTCATACAAAAATTATTCATTATTTTAGATTCTATGCAAATAACAAAGCGAGGAATGTACTATTTATCTTACTATTATATGTTTTTTTAAAAGTCTATGCCCAAAATGTATAATTGAAAGAGTGCTCTAAATGTTTTGAATGTATCCATTTTCCAATAATAAATTTAATTTAGTTAGTATCTACTTTAGAAAAGTTATATTGTTAAATTATTTTATGCATAAGAAAAAACTACCCACAGAAAAAATGCGGAAAACGATAAAAACACACGTTCGTCGTCAACATCGATTATGGTTATTTATTATTATAACAAAAAAATTCAAATAATGATAATAGTGATAAAAAATAATAGAGAATTTAAATTTTCAAAAACTTATAATATTTATATTCCATGGATTTCGTAATATCTAAAGGTAAACATTTTAAACCGCATTACTTACAAAATAAAATTTCCACAAAATATGAAATAATCAAACTTTTGAAACGAAATTTTTGAGTTCAAAAATATCAGTTGTCATGTATAGCACTATCAGTTTTCATACTTTATAACTAAAAAAGTTATTAATTTAAATACTTGAAATTAATCTTTTATACTCATAATGAAAAATAAGAATTTTATAATATATATGTATTTTAATATTTAGAATTTATTCATGGATAGTAGATGTACTATCCTAGTAAGAAATATCTTAGTAAATAAAATTATAAATCTATAGACTATTATCTAATAGTATAATAATAATATTAACTATGTCCATTATGTTCGAAGTTCTTAAAAAAATGTCTTTCGCATTATGTCATATAACGATATTTAAACAATTACTACCTGTATATAAGTACTATATAGTGACTTAAAACTTAACTTTGTGGACAGTATTTATTTATAGTCAATAATTTAATTGGAAAATCAAGTTGCCCTTCTCAATAACTACATAGTTGTTGTTTTCAAATGAGTTTTAACCTATTTATATGTACATATGTTCATGAAGTATTTTTAAGTTGGCAGACGAAGTGTTGTGAAATACATATACATAAGTACATATATATTTTCATTGGTACACCGTATAGTATTACCTACCAGTATTTTAGTAGTACTAGTATATATATATATCATTAAAATTAAATAAATGCCTAATTTCCAATCACAGATTAATGAAATACGAATATTATATGAAAATATATTATATATTCATATATATAAATAGATAATTATGTATGTAATATTATATTTTAGAAAAATAAATGGCGAACACGAATATCATAGTAAATATGGCATTATACTAACCAACTTTTACCTAGATTTTATTCATTTATTGATATAATGAATAATTACCTACATACCTATAAACTATATAATATATACCTACACATTTTAAGAAATAATTTATTTAAAAACTCTCAACAGTTGTGGATAATAATTTTTATAAAGTTCATGGAATTTTATCATTAGTGCTAAGGCAACCTTGTAATGTATTCGGTTTGCATGCCAAAAATAAAAGAAAAGGAAAGAAATGTAAAAGTATCCGAATATTACTCATGTGAACTCTTACAGTGGTTTATCTGAGTTCATGCCATGAAACCATGCCATGGTATCTATATAGATGCCTAAGACATTTTTATCTAAATACCAAATATTTAAAATAATAATATAATATACCTACTTGTATAGCGTTCACATTTTTTTTTTTAATAAATGAAAAATTTGAAATAAATTTATTTGTATATTAGTTTATATTATATATTAGTTTTTATATTTATTATTTATATTTGTTTTATTTTATATTAATATACGAAAAGAGTTAGATATACCGTACTTTTCAATTTTACATAAATGATTTGTATTTTAATTTTATTAAGCATATATATATATATAGCATACAATTTGGACATACCACTATCAGTGCCTTCGAAGTTAAGATCACAGGTTTATCTTTTTCATTTGCGCTTAACCGCTCAATTATACTATTACTTAAGTATTTTACGCATTTTATCGCACATAAAAATGTTATAATGTAATAATATATACACACAGTATTAAAATATTTTATAAATATATTCAGGAAAATGACATTATTTTCTATAAACATTTTCTAATCAGTGTCAAAACGTTGCGGAAATATTTTAAAATACTGTACAAATATAGTTTAACCAAGAAATTAACATTTCTAAAATATTTTCTTTTAATATTTTCAAATATTTTCCTTTAATATTTTAAAACATATTCTTTCAATTCAATCGCAAAAATTAAAATTCAACAGCTGAGGGGGGCAGATTGCAGATCTTCGGAACTGGGGATCGAACTGCTTTATTTTTCTGATCCACATGATCGAATCACACACACCTTATCCACTCAGATGCATCATGTCCACGAATAATTGCCAAATTTTTTTTTTTTGCTGTAAATTTTGTAACAAATCTTAATTGTGGAGATTTGATTCGAACATCCTAACATTACTTACTTAACTGACTCGGACTAGTAGTAAAATTTGTTGTACACTAAGGTATATTATATCACACTAAAAGTCACTTTTTTGGATAGTCCAAAACTAAATTTTTGATTGCTCATGACTTTTGGAAAAATGGACCTAGGATCTAGCATCTCGTGGTTTTAGCTCCCCCCTTTTTGCTTAAAGTCCCTATACATGAGTACCTGTTCAGGAGCCAGTACACCTCTGAAGAGGTTTATCCAGATACCCAAAAAAGTGTCTTTTATAGTAAAGTAAAATGTCATACTACCTGCAATTCAAAAATATATATATTTTTAAAAAAATTATACGGCGTGCAATTTAGATTTTAAAATGTTTAAAGGTTAATGATTATTAAGAGTAGGTAGGTAGGGAATTTTTTATTAATTTATAATTATTAAATGAAAATATGATAACATAATATCAGGTGTATCATAGTTCAAACAATACTAAGTTTATAAAGTTATAATTTATTACTCATATTTCGAGTTATTTATAGATATCCTTTTAGTGTGATTCAACATTAATTAGGTAGGAATATCTATTATTCATTTTTTTTTGCCCAAAAAATATTTTCAAGTACTCAATATTCACACAATACCATGTATGTAAAAAGCCAAGTTATCTCAAAACATATACAAATCCACATGCCTACATATTTTATATAGGTACCTATATAATTTTATTATATGATTTGGTCACTACTTTATAGTATAATGCTGTTTAAAATAAAAAAATATTGTTCTATTAAATCCTAATTGAGAAATAAAGTAGACAGATTATTAATATTAAAATTAAATAGGTATGTTTTACTACGCATACATTCATTTTACGACAATTACATCTCTATTTACGTAATTAATATATTATTATTTATTAATAAATAATAAATAGTAATATATATGTATATAAATGTATTGTATGTATTGTAATGTATTGTATGTACATTATAAATGTATAATTATATATATATATATATATATATATATATATAAAATTATACATTTATAAGTACATATTAGCTAGTATATTTTAGTTTATTAGGTAGTTTATTTATTTAGTCCAAAGTAACATCTATATAAATCTTAACATTGGTTATATTTAACATACATCTTACATATTTTCTATTTCATATTAATAGGTTAACGTGTTCTAATATTAACCAAAAGCCTACATCGTTTAGACTTTACAGCACGTAATGATATTATAACCTTATGTTACTTCATGGGTGGATTAATTTTTACTATTTTATTGTTCTTAATTTAACCTTCAGTATAAATAATTAAATATGTAAGTATAGTAGGTATATAAAATGCAATAATTATAAAATGTCACTATCATTAGGTTGCAACTTGCATAAAAACATAAATTCATAAGATCATAAAAACAAAAATAGTTAAATATAAAATTATTCTCTCAACACTATAATAAACATACCATATATCATACAATATAGGTATATACCAATAGGTACATATTTTATTAATACAATCTTTATGGAAAGTCATCATAATATAATAATTTAATCTTACATGCAGTGAGATTTTGACTTCTATTATTATACATAAACGCGTATACAACGTACCTCCTACTTTCTATGAACATATTATTTTTGAAAATTAAATTCTCCCTCCCCTCAATTAAACAAAAATATTAGTAAATACAATTTATATATATTAACAATAAATCAATAATAATAAAACATTTTTAGTAATAAAAGACTATAACTTAAGAGGATGTAGCACACGCACTTGGTGCAACTTTCACAAATTTCTAAAATTAGAGCAAATTTACCTATTACTAAATTCACAGACGAGAACATTATCTATGCTATAGCAGAGCCTTTTTTAAAATTTAAATTTTGTAATGAGATACAATCATTTTTTAATTTCAATAATTTCAATAAATATATTTCTCTTTAAAATTATATCATAGATAATGATTAATGATCTCGTCTATAAATTTGGTAATAGGTAAATTTACTCTAATAATTTTAGAAACTATACGAAGTTGTGATAAGAATGCTGGATGTACATTTCGTATATTATCAGTTAACTATGATTATCACATTTTTAAAAATAATATTATTATTAAAGTTAAGATAATAATATACATTAGAAATCAACAAAAGGATTAAAAACTAGTCCATAATGATTAATGCTACACTATTGTTATCAATAATGCTATAATAAATAATACTTATATACCTGGAAACCAGGAAAACCTGTCTATAACGGATACTCACAGGACTATCAAAAGTATTCGTTATAGACAGGTGTCCGTTATATATACAGGTCGTATTGAAGTGTATTACATGATTAAACACGTGTGACTATGACACTATGTTGCTAAGAATTATTTTAAAATGCATTTTTTTCAATTACTTTTTTTAAAATGTAAATTATTTAGATACGACATTAATTTAAAATGTGAAAAAGTTATATATTATATTGTACAATATTCCAAAAATTATTTTTAAATTCTACAATTTTTTTTTTTAATCACTAGTTATTGAATCTTATTATTTTTATCTGAGAACTGATTTTAATAAAGATTTTTAAGAATATTTTGGAACTCACTTTAGTGTACCAACATAAAACGAATAAAAATAACTGGTATAATTTAATTTATAAAGATGTAATTTTATTTTTAAGTAACTAAATACTTTACATCCGGATTAACATTTTATTCGTTGATCAATACGTTAAAAAATATGTATTAATAAGTGAATGACGCTAAAAATTCACGTGGTCTTAAAAATCAAAAGAAAATTTAAAAAAACAATTTGAATTTTTTATATTGTAGCTATTTATATGTATTATATTTATGCTATAATTATAGCATAAAATCTATTTTTTTCCAAAATATCATGATAAAAACAAAAATTAAATAAAAATGATAAGAATGAAATATGGATTTTACATCATAACATATTGTTAAATCTTTTGTTGAAACTCACATTTACATTCAGCAAATAGCATGTCCTGTGCAAACTATACTTGTACATGGTTATATAACACATTAATATCTAAATGTAAATAAATATTTAAATAAAAAGTACTTAGAGTATTACAATGTTCTAACCGCATGAAGATCCAGTGCCGCAACTTCGTATATATTGGTGGGTGTGCAAGCCAATATTAGAGCCCATTTTTTTTTTTGCTTAATTACCGTTTTCGAAAGAGTCTTTTGTGTTAACATGTTAATAATAAGCAAAAAAAAAAAAGTCATTAATTATTTTTAAAAATAAAATTTTAATCAAATTGGGGCAATTTTCATGGTTTGACATAGGCCTGGGGGTATGATTTGACAGGGGCCCAGGGGTTCCTTGCACCTCCAGCACTCCCGATAGTTGCGGCACTGTGAAGATCGTATGGTAACTGATAACAAATGATTTATGATAGCGCAAACTTATGAAAGCCCATGTTTAATGATTATATCTAATGTTAAATAATACCATATCATTAGTACTTACCACTAGTACACCATTATATAGATAGCAGGCTTTTATTTGTTATTTCAAGTACGACTATTTTTGTAATTTATCACAAAATATTACGACTAAATCAAATTGACTATTATTTATATAGGTCGCCAAATGTTCGCGCCAAAATATTCGAGACCCATGTTAGACACGTGCAACTTGCACGTATATAACAAAATATATTGAAGTGTGCATTTACATGAAAATTCAAAAATGAATATAATTAATTGAAATATTATATGAAATTACAAAACTAAATATTTAAAATGCTGTCTAAAACAATACACTTTATTTTATAAAATTTAAAATCTCTTACTTTTTATTATATTTATGTAGGTACGTTATTTTCAATTTGTATTAGGTATACATCCTAATAACATTATTAACATATTAAATGATATAATAATCTACCACAGTAAAGAATAAAAATAATAATATGTTCAGTACAGTCAAATATGACGTGTAAAGGGCCTGCAGAATGAGGTGCATTTCCCTGGCATCCCTACCTCCGAAATTTGAAATCAAACCCGAGGCTTTCATTTATGCTACATTTGTACTAATTTGTGCCCAAATTTCGAGGTTTGTGCAGCAATACCTGAGATTATATGGACACTTTAAAGTGGAGGGGGGGGGTGCATTTCCCTAGCACCCCATGGAAATTTTTATTTTCAACTATGCCCTTCGTTTGTGCTACATTCCTAAATTTAGCAATAGTTTAAGTGTAATGATCAATATTATGATAGTATTGTAATATATTTATGTTATGTGTATATTATATTAGTTAAGATGATATCAACGCAAACAATTTTCAATGAAAAACTCATTTTAGCATTTCTCATTTTTAACAATTTACAAACATCGTAGAAAGATGAACCGCAAAATAAATTATAGATAACATTATCCAGTGCCCTACATAGATTTTTTTTCAATATTTATTTTTTTGAAATATTGAAATATTTATATTTAAGAGTTATATTTGTTTAAAAAATTAAAAAAAGTTAGTTTTTTAATAATCTTATGAAACGTGTTTAAATGCACACATTATAAAACGGCTATGTAGGGCGCTAAATAATGTTGTTCTTAATCATTTATTTTCGTTTAATCTTTCTATGATGTTTTTAGGTTGTTATATAAATAAGAAATGCAAAAGTAATATTTTCAATAAAATTTCATAAATTCATAAAAAAACATCCACAATAACATTTTTTATAGTAATGGAGTAAATTATTATTCATTTTTAAAACGCATATAAACATTTTTCAATTGTTAGATTTTCATTTTTCTTAAAATTTTCCAAAAATTACGTATATAGAACCCCTTAAAATATGCCGCGCTGACATCCTCTTAACATTAAATTTGATTAGGTAACATTTTCTCGTTGGTGGATGATACACGTAGGTATACTTAATCTTATACTATACAGTCTAGTTTTATAATTTTGTTTTTATATATTATTTTCTAACATTCATCCTTGCAAGATGTGTTTGAATATGACCAGACGCTAAACCTACTTGGTAAGTATATATATATATATTATTAATATTATTTTATAATATATTATATTTTATATTTACTGATTAATTATAATATACAGTTCCATATATTGACTATAATAGTGATTAAAACTAAACACTGAACAGACTCCAAATTCGAATTTTTTTTGATTAGCCGAAAATATAGAAGTTAAAAAAATAAAAATGTAGTGGTCTTAAAATTTACGATTTTTTTTTCAGACGTCAATAAACCGCTTTCGATGTTTAAATTTAAATTTAAATTAATTGCTAAAATGAATTATTTATATTATTAAACAGGTATTAACTGTATATAGCAGTGTATATTTACTATTTCAGTTCTTTTAATATTTTAAAAAAATGAATATGAATTTCAAATAATCAGCATAAAGATATTTAAAAATAGAATGGCTGAAAAGCTGCAACTTAATTATTTATGATTTTATTATAATTTAACCTATCACAATAGAAGTAAAAATAAAAATATTGATAATAATTTTCACCCAACCATCTTATATCTCAAAAAGTATTTCATAAATATAAGTTAAAATATATTTTTTTGATATCAAATTAAAATACCACTAAATGTTAAACGGATTATTAATAATATTGTATATGTAACGCGATAAAACTTATTTTAACTTTAAGCAGAAGTATCCATAACATATTAAAATAGTCCACAACATTAAACGTAAAAGCTTTATAAATAACGCTAAAAACATTTTTTTTTCAAATGAAAGCCCTCTATAAATATGTATTTTATCGCATTCGTTTGTACAATATTAGTGCTGGTTTGTGCTGTTTCTTCCATCGTTAATGCTACCTTCGTTCCAAAAATATTAACATATAAAAAGGGGGCTCTAAACTTTTTTAAACGGCACCATTTCCGATGTGGCAGGCTATCGTTAAGTTTATCCCCCCCCCCCATTTGAAACAATAACTTTAGATCGGAGGTAGCACTAACGATGGGGACAAAGGCACAAACCAATAAACGAACGGCAAATTAAAAATTTTAAACTCTATTACTTATATTGAAATATAATTTCCAGGGAAATACAAACCCCACTTTAAAGTGCTCGTAGAATCTCAAGGATCGCTGCACAAACGTCCAAATTCGGGCACAAATTAGCACAAACGAAAGATTTGGGTATTTTGTTTCAAAATTTGGAGATGGGGGCGCCAGGGAAATGCACCTTGCAGAATGTAATAATTGCACGCGATCAAAATTTTGAGAGCTTAACGCATAAAGTGGATATTATTATATTATTATTTTTTTTTTTTGAGTAGCAAAAAAAAAAAACAAAAATGCATTATTCTTTTTATGGATTCTTTAATCAATCATATCTTAATATTATCTTAATATTTTTGCATGTATGTATTATTACAAATTACAAGGCAGCAATAATATGACGTCATGATATTTATTATGCAAATGTATAAATTCCATTGTTTTATAATAAGATGAACAGTTTATGTTTTTCAAAATCGTAAATGTTTTGCATCCAAGGCCTTTGATAAGATTAATAGTGATTAGACAGTTAGAAAATAATAAAGAAGAATATTTTAAAGTGACTATATTTTACAATAGGTAGATATTTAAGTACCTAGTAGTTTCTATTTTCCACTAGGTAGTATAAGTACTTTACTAAAGCAGTAAAGCTTAAAGAGAGATTTGAAGGTATGCAAACTGTTTATGAAAATTTAATCATATATAAGTGTCCATTTTTGTAAAAATAATATATTTTTTAAAAAGTATTTAAGTATATACTAAATATATATAATTAAATACCTATATTATATTGTATTATTTGTTATTATAATAAGTTTCACCCGTAAACAGTTTTAGTCTTTAGTTAATAAATTATATTCACATTATATTATTGTAATATAAGTATAAATGTATTTATTAAGCTGTCAGTATCCGGAGTTTTCCAGGTTAAGATGCTATTATGATAAAAATAATTCAACGTAGAAACTGAATTATTGTGGATTGGGCTGGGCGTTGAATAAATTTGAAACCTACTACCTAATTAATAGTAAAAGAGGGCGAATATGAAAAATCTTTTCATAACGAGCGTCTATTTAATTAAAGGAATATTATCTGATAATTTCAGCTTTCTATACAACCAGTAGTTGGGGCTAGGAGTTGATAAGTCAAGACTTGGAATTATATATATATATATATATATATATAATATATAGATTGTCAAGTGACAAGTATCATTATATTCCAGATGTATAGGCAATAACATGTGGGAATTTGATAAAACTTAATATATTTTCCGTATTTTAAATACCTACAATTTACAAGCACATTTTTTAAATTAATTTTTTTCTGATACTTTCTAAAAAGTATCAGAATATAAAAAAATTCATTTTCTAAATATAGGTACATATTTAGATTATTATTCAAATACACATGGAAATCTGATTGTGAAATATGTTGATGCCAATATTATAGTATTTTACATAGTTAAGGCCGTTAAGGGTTAATTTCTAACTACGGGCCACGCTTAGTATTGATTGTTAAAACAACATTTTGACAATTGTCAAAATTCAAAACATTTATAACCATAACTATATATATATATTATCTACCTATATGTAGCTCGTTTTATACTATACCTACTGTATAGATTATAGGGATTAATTATTTTGTCTCTACAGAAAGGACTTTTTGTAGATACTGAAGATAACTTTTTTTTTTTTAATCAAATGTGCATAAGTGCTTATAAGTATTAGGTATTTATATTATTAAAGAAATAAATAGATTATACCTCAGAATTTCCAATTTATGTTTGTTAGAAACTAAAAAGGGCATAGCATAAGATGACATGTATTTTTTTTACCCGCGTGTTAAATAATATACGCACTAAACACGTAAACGACTTGGGTCTTTTAGAGCGCAGTGATCGCTGCGCTCTAAATATAATAAAATTATTATTTATTAATATTTTTTTATTTGTTATAAATTATAAAATAAAAACAATAAAAATTTTTAAAAAAAAAAAACATTTTATTTGTAATAGATTTTGAACTACCATAATATCCTACATTCCTACAATTATGAAAATGTAGGGTATATATTTTAAATGTTTCACAAAGAAATAAACCATATTTTCTTGCTGCAGTCTACTCATATATGTTGTTAATTTTATTTTCACTTTAATGGCTTTTAAAATATACGTAGGTAATATTAATAATGAAACATATTAGGTATATTAAAATGTGGAGAATATAAAATACATTATATTTTTATAAATTACCTATTAGCCTAGTATAGTTATATTATTATATTATATATTTAAACGTAGAGCATATTCGGTGTTATTTTAAAAATGTTTCAAGCACAAATATGTTTTGTCATAGACTTAGAAACTAATTTGGTAACTAAGGTTCTATCAAGGTTTGTAGGTACATAATAACATTTTTGAAGCTCGAACGGTTTTCTTACTTTTGGGTATATATATTATTTTATGTTAGATATTTGAACCAAACCAAACCAAAATAAAATAACCTATAAGCTATAACATAATATAGCATTTATCCCATACACATATTATAGCGTTTATACTCTTAAAACCACTCCTGAAATCCTACATTCATCGGTCATCCAATCAATATTTATGATCAATTCATATTCATAAGTAATATTTTACTTTATATCTATACAGTATACATAATAGTAAAACAACTACCATTACAAATTTACGATACGCAACAATTAACGAATAACATCATAATATTATCATAAATCTTAAACGTTAACGGTAATATACATCGATAATTAAGTGGACACTAAAGGTAATAATTACATATATATATATATATATATAGACAAGTATTATGCAAAAAAAATTTGACATCACGCCAGAGAGCAACTTACTACTGTTGAAAATCAAATTTTTTTTTTATTTTATTTACCTATTCCTTTAAATTGATAGAAAATTATTTTTTCTTAATTTCAAACCATTTAAGGATCTTTTGTGTGCTAAATTTATTAGATCGTCTTGGTTATTTGTAGTTTGTACAGTGTTATTGGAATCGAAATGCCTTTTATAGGGGATTTATCGACTCCGCGCCGATTCTTCCGGTTTCGAAAAAAGGTAGGTATATATCGACTGTTCAAAAAAATTATGTATTCCCTACGCCGGCAATCGATTTCGCCGAGTACTATATAGATCCATCGCTTCTTCTTTATGTACATCAATATATTTATTTATTAATAAGTTATTAGTATTAATATTTATTAAGCATGTATATATTCACTTATGTGCACTTTTATAGTAATAATTAAGCATTTCACTCGTCGGGTAGGTTAAATAATTTCTTTCGATAAAATGATTCTAATCATACCGGAGATTGGTGTAATATACGTACCTACCTACAAAAATATCCCACAAAAATGTCGACCACAATCCTATATCTTATTTTCCTATTGATTTGCTGTCATATTGATTGATATGCTGTTGTTCTAAATAGGACGTTCCTAAATCATCTCAACAATTTGACTATAACTTATTTAATTTATTATTCAATATTTTAAAGTTTTTAATGTAATATTTTTTTGATTTTTACAATTTGTTTCATATACTAATTTATTTTGAGTTACATTTTATACTACGGTATTCGTATAGGTACCATATAATATAATAGTGTTGTTCACTGATTGAATAAAATATATATAGGTACCTACCTACCTAAAATATAATGTATATATCTGTGCAAACGTATCCGTTAATCATCCATAATTTACGTGCTAAATTTTTCCGTTGATTGACAATATAAAATATTTAGTCAGCGGAGTGGATACAAAATTGTTTTGAACAGTAGTCGGTGGAGTCGATATCCGGCGGAGTCGATACTAAATCGGATACGCCTCTTCTATAAAGATAAAATTATAAAATTATAGGTACTTTCATGATAATAATAGGTAAGTACCCAATAATTTAGTAATCGTATAGTATTGTTAACCTTGTGTACTTCATTCAACCCATATCTACTAACTGGTGTTAACACTGTAAATTTTTTAATTTCAAATTTTGAATATGATGATAGTTTTACAAAATATTCCTATTCAAAATTTAGCCGATTATAATAATATATTTTAGTTTGTATCCTGATATTTTCAAGATTTGTTGTGGTTCTAGTGATGTCAGTAAAGAATATTATCAAGAAGATTTTTACCGGAAAATATTCTCACGAAGTAACAAAAACCTGTGAAAATTACACAAATGAAAACTTCGTAATCAAATTTGGTCATAAATTCTAATGATTTCTGTGAATCCCTCAAATTTAATATGATCATAATTCATAACGATAGATAATAAATAGGTATAAATCATATCACCGAGATTTCCTGTAGAATCGGACGGAAAACACGCTCTATAAATATCAGAATTAACAAAAATAACAATAAACTGATGTGATAACCACGATTTATATTGTAACAACTAACAATATATGTCTTAAAATCGTTGTAATTACTTTAAAGTTTAATTGACCATGACTTCCCTGTGATGCATGTGGCATACACTAGTTCTTACACAATAATATTAAAATCAATTATTTAATTTTTAAATTGATAAAATATCGCTAAAAAATTACCAAAAATTCTCAATTATTCCAAAAAGATTACTACCGTAATTTTACACGATACAATATTAGACAATTTTTCAAACTTAAAAGTTAGGAAAAACCTCTAGTTTAAATTTAAATATAATATTATATTAAATTAAGTGAAAAATATTTACTAAAAATAAACATATTGTAGCTAACTATAGTTTCTTTACAACAAATTTGTATAATTTATCTTATGTAGGTATCTAGTACTTGCTACCTATACTACTCACTTAAAATATTTTTAATTTTTACAAAGCTATTGTGATGACGATTTTTAAACTTTTAAAATAAACATATTTGAATGTGAATAATATAAGAGTAATTTTTCATTGGTCACAAGTTCCAATCTCAGATGTTCAAAGCCTGATGGATCTATGATATATGCGAGTGGCTATTACCTAATGATAAAAGTCTATTACATATTCTGATGCTGAATGATGATTTATCTTCTATGACCAAACATATTTAACAATAAAAAATATTTATAATATTGTCATATTGTTGGTAATTGTATAATTGGTAGTATCTATATAGTTTTAACAGATTTAGAATACCTACATAATGCCTTGCATCATTATCATTATCATTATCCAGTAAGCAAAACAAAATTTTAAATTTAAAAAAGGTTTCGAATTCATAAGTCCTGCCTTGTTACGACACTGGGTATTTATTATAAACCCTTAAAAAAATACAATTTAATAAATGTTAAAATAAATATAACCTCGATATTTACAATAATGATAAATTTATAGATCATTAAAACTGAATACACAATTATTACTCTGACATTGAATATATTAAAACGTATATAAAACTAGCCTACATTATTGTAGCAATAGCGAATGATTTGATTGAAAATATAGTAATTGGATTGACGTCATTACTAGATCAAAGATCACAATAAACACATTAATGCACTTAAATACAAGAAAAACATTTTTTTCTCCTCATTTATAATCAGCTTTTTATTGAGTAGAAAACATTAAGTGTATATAACTACTTGTATTTTATATACCTATGTAAACATATATATTTATATATATATTCCTACTCATAAGTGAAAGTCTTAAAAAAAATTATTCAGGTAGGTGATGTGTATTATCTTTTTTTATATAATTTAGTTTTACGACTATTATAGATACCAAAATACACTTGAGCACATGTGACAATAAATTATAAGCTCAAAATCATAAAAACAATACACTTATAGCTGCGTATTCGTATTTTAACAACTATGTTGTCAAGTTCGGTGCGAAACAAAAACCGTTTTTTTAGTGTATTATTTTCGTGATTTTGAATTTATAATCATTTATATTGTACTATGTATATTATATTAAGTATCAAATATTGATTATTATTGTATTTTAAGATAGGTGTATATATTTTATATTATTCTAACTAATTACACAAATTTTCAATATTTTCTTTTTATAACTTATTAGTTACCTACTAGAAAATTTTGCAAGTATTAATTTTTAATCAATTTTTATTTTTATTCCATAAGACAAAACTATAACAAAATATTTTTTACCATATAATCATAAATATGTAAATAATTTACCAGTATTCATAATAAAGAACATACCTATAAAACTAAATATCACGACTATATTTTCATTTAAATGTACTTACCTAAGTAATAACTATATATAAGTATTACCTAAATATACGTATATCATATATCGTTAAACAAACAGTTGTATTAATTATTATATTAAATCAAAACACTTCTTAATATTATTATTCCATTTAAATTATTTTCTGCTTAATCTCTAGTCTTATTAATTTTACTATTAAATTAACATAGATTTTATATACTTAATACATGTACCTACATATTATATACGTAATTGATAAAAATATAAATTAATTTTTCTTATTATTTATTATTGCAAAAATATATTGGTTGGATCTAAAGTATAATCTAAAATTTATCAGTAAAACAATTATTATTAATAGGTATCAAATGGTTTTTATTATGGCATATCTATTTTTGAAATTTTGAGTAGAACGAGAAATGTATTGATTTTACTATGATGTTTCAATGTTTGTTATTTTTATTCTTTTAGAAATAACTTTTGTGGTAGTAAGAGTCTAGTAGGAATTTTGGAATAAAGAGTTTTTATATTATATATATAATAGGTACCTATATATTATTATATTTATATTTTTTATTGTGTTTATTAATGTACCTATCCGGAATATATAAATAATGTTTTATAACGTATTGTATATTTATCTATTTTATATAATTGTAAATGGTGAGGAAATAAATTGCTTATGTAACTATTGCCAATTCTATGGATACAATTATTGGGTACCTAATTAATTAAAAACTAATTTATAATTTTTATTATTACAATAATTGGTATTTTAAAAATATTAAATTCATCAAAAGTGACCGTTATTATCCAGCTTTATTCTCAAGTGTACACTTATTTTTCCATTTCCCTATCTAATCAATAATATGTTAAAAACAAGTTCAGAAAGCCACTCTGCGAATGTGCTAAATTTCCGGTTTCTAAACGTATTTTAAACAATCAACTATAATTCCACAAACAATTTGTTTAACCTACTGGCTATTGTTATACTTATTACTTATGTACACAAATCTAAAACTAGGTAATAAAACTAACAAAAATTGTAAGTATTGATACGTATTGGTAACGGTAACAAGAACAAGAATAATTAATATTAATTAATATCAATTAATATCTATCTATATATATATATATATATATATATGCGTACTATCGACAAACAGGAGGACGGACTGATAGACACAACGTGAATCGGTGGATAAAATTTGTCTAAACTTATGTTTAGAAACCTAAAATTCTTCTTTTTCTTCTTCTTTTGGAAGAATAGGCTATCATAGTAGTTAACTTCATATAACTCAATCTCCTCACTTACATCTGTCAATTTCATATCAGTCTCTATTAAATCACCCATCTCTTTTTAGTCTTCCTATTTTCTTCTTTCCTTCGAAATATATTCCCTTTACTACCATTTACCCTTTCCTTCTGTCTGTTATTCCCTCCTTAAAATATGCTCTAGCCATCACATCTCAATCTATATTCTCCCTCATTATATCTAATATTGGAGTCATTCCAATACTATTCTTTATATATTAATTTCTTATTTTCTCCTATTATTATTATAGTCACTCCACTCATCTATCTTAGCATTCTCATCTCTGCCACACTCATACTCTGTTCTATCTTCCTATCCATTGCAGCCCAACACAATTTGATCCATATATCATTGCAGGCCTCACTATATTGTTTTATAAAATGTACCTTTTAATCTAATTGGGATTCTCTTGTCGCACAAAACACCAGACGCTTCTCTTTACTTTATTCAACCACACTTATTCCTATATTTCATATTTTTCTCAAAATCACCATTCTTCTGTATAACAAACTCTAAATACTCAAACCCCTCAACCTCACCCGCTATTATTTTTATTTTTGTATATTCATTACATCAACTTTAATAATTATTATCGCTATTATGCTAGTGGCCCAACGAAGGGGGTGGACTTGGCCTCTTTTGGCATACACAATAGTAATTTTTTTATGTTTTTTTTTCGAAAATATATATAGGCATCTATATACATATAATATTTTAATATTTTGATTGGATATTGGATTTTCACATATTTTTAAATTTTTATACATTACTACGAAATAAGAGATACAAATGATTTATAACATTTTTTTTCAACCACAATCCCTATCCTTATGAAAATTTTCTGATCACGTCACTGAAATATATATATATAATAAAATAGGTACTTATATTATTTTATATTGAAGGATTACTGGTATTATACAATCACACGATTAAACGATTGTGCATTTCATCACTTACGCATTTTATGTAATAAAGTATATAGTGCCAAAATAAGGCATCAAATGTAATATAATATATAAACTTAATCCCAATTATCAACCCTTAATAGTAACACAATAGAGCCTAATCTCAATTATATAGCCAATACAACAACACTCCACTTTTAACATCATACTAATACTATATACACTACAAGTTATAGTGTCGATATTTTAACCGACATAATAGTTTTCTGTTTTTACGCTATAATATTTCGTGGTTTTTCATATTTACTATTTCATACCATATTCATTTTTTGTACTCAGTTGCTAAATGTATTTTAGGTAAGTACCTACATAGATTTATGTATTAAAATCAATAAATCAATTTTTTTTACAATTATTTATATTACCGGGACTCCTTATTGATTACTAACAAATATTTAGGTCTATCTTAAAGGATTGGTTTTCAACTTTGATGTCCAAAAACATTGAAAACAACATTTTATTTTATTTTTATTTATTACTTTAATATACATATATCTCGCGGTATCTCGCAATGAAATTATCTTGGGATGAAGTGTCCGTGTACCCCCTTTTGATTAAATTTTGTGCACGTCACTGTTCAATTATATTTAACTGTTTTCTACAAATACAAGTTTCTATGGCTCCTATCTTAGTAATTGTAGAGTCAATATATATATAATCAAAATAATCTAACATAATAGGCTCCATAGTTCATACCATACACATATAACTCTTTGTTCATTCGTGATTACGTTATTATAAATAGTTAAATTTCATAAACTTCTGCTACATGAAGCATATTTTATTATTTTTATAATATCTTTCAATAAAACTTCTTAAATTGTTCAATAGCTGGACTACCTTGAAACTTTACCGTCCAATTTAAATGTATACGTTATTCATATTATTATTCAATTTAAATTATATCTCTTTGTTGATCGTTTGATCGAGTAGATTTTTTAAATAAACATTTTTATACAGTTAAAAAGTCTTAAAATTAATTAATTTCACATGCACACAATGCCAATTATATTTGTTTTCAAATAACGCCACACTATTTTGACAATCAATTATTTTTTTATAGCTATGGCAGCTTAAATTTTTTTAAATTTGGCATGCATAAATGTATATATTATTTACATATATTATATATATAATGATATTATTCAGTTGCGGTGGGGATAGCGATGAGACCGAATAAAGACTATATTCTGTATACGACTATCAAATGTCAATATACTATTGTTATTAGTTATGTAAATTATAATCAGATGAATTAAAAATGTATTAGATTTTTCTTCTTTTTTATAATAGATAAAAAGTCAGTTAAAAGTACTCTTTTACAAAATAAAAATGCAACAAAAAATAAATTAAAAATAATATTTGAATACAAATAATGCAGGTAAGTACCTATTTAAATACTTTAATTTGAATACTTTACAACACTGATTTTCACTGTAGACAATACCTATTTAAAATTTCCCAACAGATCAATTTTACCGAATAACCAATATTAATTAAAACTTATTTTTATTTAACTGCAATTGTGATATTACCATAATATCAATTTGAATAATAATGTTATGTTGATACTAATTGGTTACAAAAATTTGTAAATTAACTTAAAACATAAAATGCCCTATCTAGGTATTATTAAAAGAAATTTAAAAAATTGGGTGCATACAAATACAAATAGCTTTAATCAAGTAACATAATTAAGAAAATTAATAATATGTACCATTAATTATAATTTTTAATTAAAACATTAAATGCTAAAAAATTTGGGCGGTCACCATAGTGCGACTGGTTATCAAATAAATAGTAACTTTTTATAGCCTTATGCGTTGCGTCCATAATTTTATCGTTATACATTTTTTTTTATCGTAACTTTTTGTTCGTCTGTTTATTTATTGTTAATGAATGTCTACAAACGTATTAAACTAATAATTGAATACCTCTCACCTGATATGTAAATAATATTAAGCAATCAATTTCCTTCAGAAATACCTACTATTAAAATCTTGTAACTTTCAACAATTAATCTTGGTTATAAATTATTTTTATTTTTATGCTTTGAATTTGTCTTTAAAGCTTTTAAGGGGGCTGGAGCACAACCTATTCTAAAGAGTAACGATTCGGCATTTTATGTGGCATGTATATTTTGGTCATATCAATGTGTGAGTGTGTAAATTAACATTAGTATAGGTGAGCTGTAGATTCCAAGAATAGTCGAATACCAATATTTATAATAATATTAGGATAAAAACTTTTCCACCTTCTCGAACTCAGTTTCCACTGCACGGTGCGAGTTTCTCTATGCTTACACTAGCGTGGACATATCACACCTCACGTGGAATACGAATAATCGTTATCGTTAGTTTCGATTACAGTTACAAGATTTGTTAAGAGGACGTCGTACCCATGACAAAATAGATTTTGTCATGGTCATATCTACAAATTTTCAATGTAAAACTTGCAATATAATTTTTATTTTTATCAATTTACAAACATGTTAGAAACACTAAACAAAAAGCATAATATAATGGCTAATATTCAATAATATTATCTAGCGAATATATATTGCATTTATTTGCATTTTTTGAGTATTTTTCCATTTTTAGGACATTTTTTTATATATATTTTATGCTTGGAGTGTAAGCAAATAAATATATCTAATATATAAAAATTTAAAGTTTTTATATACTTATTAAAAATATTTATATTGTTTCGTAAACTAGTAATTTTTAGTACCTATACGTAACTCGTAGCTACGTAACTAGTGGTGGTGCGGTAGATCGCTTCCTACGAGTTTAAATCTATATATTAGGTATAGCTAATAGGTACCATGCGTATTATAATAAAAGTAATCCAATGTATAAGTAGGTACATCCTAAAATATATTCAATCAGTTTGTAAAATGATAATTTAATCAGTTTTGTTATCAGACAACAACCGAGCAATATAATTCTCGGAACAAATAATTATCTCGTATACCTACTCGAGTAGGCATGCTTCTTGTACGCGTATACACAAACACAAGTCATTATAGCCGGTAAACGATATAAAAATTATTTTTTCATTTTGCATCTGTTTAGAACAAAAAACTTAGCAAAAATAATGGTACTTATGATGTTCAGATTTAAATTTTGAAAATATGTTAAGATTCTGCAGGTTATTTTTACTGGAGAATGTTGGAAGTGATTTTTTTATATTATGTTTTATTTTTATACGACAAAGGTTGCAAATTAGTAAATTTCCAAAAATAAATTACTCTTTTTAAAAATTGTTCATTTTAAGTATAAAAATTCTGCTTCCAACGTTCTCTAGTAAAGAACCTATAGAATCTTATAATACCTATATTTTCAGATTTACAATCGGAAAATTCTAAGTACCATTATTTTTGCTAGGCTTGTAGGACTAAATCGATAAATCGGTTTCAACCGCTTTAAGGAGTACACTTTTTAGTTTTATGAATTTATAACTAAAAAATTATTTCAATAATAAAAACTACGATTGCTCAAATCAAAGTTTGTGTTTAAAATAAAGAAACAAGCTAACGTCATATAATTAATGATTATAAATTCATCGCCGGGGGTAAATTATTATGAGTGGTACAAGGAACTATAATTTGAATCTTTGCCATTTAAAATTGTCTCCTTGACAAGTTATCGGTGTTCACTGTATAGTGCATTGCATTTAATTTAATTTGAATAATCATTTTACTATTTTGTAAGCACGTGTCAATAAAACTATTCCTAATTTTTTAATCTTATTAAATTACCTAATTGAATTTCGGTCAATACCTATAGTCAAGAGATACATTTGATACCTTTAATTCGTATGATAATAATTATCATAAAATGATAAGATATAATTGTCTATATGCACAAATTATATCGATATTGCTAAATTTTGCATTCATACATTTAGTTTTAAAAACAGTCATTAACACTATACTAGATTACATATACATACACTATACTACATTTGAAACAGTGCATACTTTGAGCGCGGTTGATTTATGCAAATATAACTATCGGATTCCTCTATACATAATTTTCAATGACATTTTTATATACCTAAACACAACAGAGCATTGGACTCGAACAACAACATAATAATACGACCATTGTAATTATTTTAATTGGTGTTTAGACTGTTAATTAATTATCCCATATTATTGCTTCTCAAGGCCCAAAAGTTATGTTTTTCAACCTTCAACCTCTGTCTGTTATGTGTATATAAGTAAGTACAATGTTGATATTAAAATTTGCATTCGATTAGGAAGAAAAACAGAGGGAAATATCAATATACATATGGCGTATTTAATTGTGTCGGTTGTAATAATGTACATTATATCGTTCAATGTGTTCTTAAATTAAAATACAATAAAATTAAATATGTATATATTTACTATATAAGCTAACTGGCACTTATATATTCCATAAAAATCTCATGTTAAATTTGGAAGCATTGCGTTATACCTATTTATTATATTGCAGCGATTATTGCCTCTTAATTCGGTAAAAATATTGATTTTTTTTTTCCTTGACAGTAAATATGGCATTATTATATTAAAATGTTGTTTTCGTAAGTCTTGACTTGAGAGTTGAGAAATCCCGGTCTAATGGGTAATATAGAAAATCTATGGCATTTAAAAATGGCTGTGTCATAAAATGAATATTAGTCAAGAGTCAAGACTGTCCATACCTCCAGTAGTCCAGTAATGTCGATAAGACATTTAAATAAGTACTAAAAATATGGTATATTTGCACTTTTGTACTATACAGTATGTAAATTAATTGAAAAGTCAATAGCCTTAATTCTTGATGTAGTGCAAATATTTCACTACATTTTTTTAAATTAAATATATGACTAACAATCTCAGTTTTTTTTTTTGATTTTTTCAAAAAATATATTTGAAAATAGACATTTAATAGTTGTTAGTCATAAGTTACTTATCAATAACATTGAGAAAAATTTTTGTTGAATTTGGTTGAATTTTAAATGAAGCAGGGCAATTCATAATTTCAAAAATACAGCAAAATATTGCAAAATTGTACGTTTTTCATACTTTTTAATATTTGTAGATAGTTATATATTTATAGTTACAATTTTGCAGCAGTTTGCTGTACTTTTGAAATTATGAGTTGGTCTCATTTATTCAAAATTCAAGAAAATTTTTTCTCAATATTATCCATATATAACTTAATAAAATGGCTATTTTCAAACTTTTCAAAAATATTTTTTTTTATGTAAATCATGCAAAAACAGAAGCCATATGTTATATTTTTTTTTAAAAAAAATACAGTAAAATATTCGCACTATATCAAGAATTAGGGCTACTGACTTTCCAATTAATATTCATTGTATATTTGCAACTATACTCAATAGAATATGAAATTCAAAAACCGTATCCCGTTGGGCATTTGGGCTAAATAGTATAGATATTACAATTAGTAAATTTAATCCGAGTTAAGTTAATAATAATGTATATTATTTCATTTTTATCCTTGCAAGTGACAAAAATTATAATACAAGGCTAATCATTCCTATTATTACAGACGTATATATGGGGACATTACCAGTGCCGGTGGAAAGTGTGGGCAAAATGGGCACATGCCCAGGGCCTCACAAAAAATATTTTAGGGCCTCGCATGAATGATGAATGTTTTTTTTTATTTAATTTGTTTTTTAAAAGCGATATTTTCGAGGGCTTCACAAAACCTTTCACCGGTCCTGAGCCTCGTATTGATATTTAGTGTGATCATCCACCTACCATTACTAAGCTTCCCTTGCTCAAATGGAAAACAAAAATCAACGAAAATAGTAATAAGTAGAACCTAAGTAGGTACCAAAAATGAATAGGTTTTTCCATATAAAGAAGATGCTTTAACTAAAATATTTTGTTGGATTAATTTTTATAAAAAATACAAGTACACCATTTATTATATGTTTTCATGTTTATTGCAATTTGTAAATATTAAGTGTGTTTAAAATATTACTTTTTTGGCACAGGGTATATCTCGTTATTATACTCGTGTTGAAGGTTATATTATTAAATAATTTACATATTGCATTATATTAATTTTGTGTATAAAAATTATGTTAGACACACGTTTAAAAAATTTAATCATTCTATAGAGATATAGGGTCAATATTTAAAAAACAAAAAAAAATGTATATATATAGTCTAACATATAATATAATATAGGTAACAATTTATTTCTTAATTTATTTAATTATTAATGCCGTACGGACATTTTACAAAATAATACAATATTTGAAACATATATAAATTAATTGGTTGATTGACAATAGTATAAAATAAGGACATTGGTATATACAATTATAGCAAAAAATACATTAAACAATATTATAATATAGAAATTAGAATTAAATATAAACAAATAACAGAAAGTAAATAGGTAGAATGTATTAAATGACATTATTGCGGTACTACGGAGCATACGGTGTAATGGATATGGTTATGACCATAAGAGGAAGAGTGAGTAGGGAAATGGAAAAATGTATGATGTCTAGATGGATAGATCAGGATGCGGAAATTAGTAAAAGAAAGGAGGTCTGGGGCATCTATGATCCATCAAGTAAATCTTGAATGAAACGAGAATCAGCATCCATACGACGAAACAAGAGTGTAGAGATAATTAGTGTTCTAAGTATGATTAACTAGTCATGTTGGGGATGATAAATTTTGAGTAAAAAAGCAATATATGAAAGAAACCTATTTTTTTTAATGTTTTCTCCCCTTTTTCCCTCCGACGCCTAAGGGACATTTCCACAAAAGTGTACCACATACTCGTATACCAAAATTTCATATACAATAACGATAAATAAAACACAGGTACATAAACCATCGTCCCAGTATACTTGACCAAAACCAGCTCATGTCAAGGTGGTGGACACACTTACTAAGCACATTAATCGGTCGATGGGGTTATTCTGACTATAGTTTGAGACGCGAAAAAGGACAACAAATGAAACAACAGAGCACGTTGAGTGTTGGGGAACTCGGAAACGAACAAGGGATAGGAGAATTGGTGCATTATAAGTACCTTCAATTATTCTATGGAGAAACTTTAAATTGGCATCAACCCTTCTATCAGCTAGGCCTAATTCATTTAGAACAGGAGAGTACTTATGAAGTGGGTGATTAATACTAAGGATATAACCTGCGAAGAAGAGGAAACGCCTTTGAACACGCTCAAGAATTAAAGAGTCAGAAGCAGTATAGGGATCCCATAAGACAGACCCATACTCTAATAGGGGACGGACTAGGGTGCAGTACAGAACTTTGAGTGAGGATGACAACTTGAATTTGGTCGACAAATGTTTGAAGAAACCTAATATTTCATAGGCTTTGCAACTTATGGAAAGGATATGAGCGTGATAATTTAGGTTACTAGTCAAAAGAATACCCAGATCTCTTTTATTTGAGACAGATGTTAATTCAAGATCATTGATAGTATAAGTGTGAGAAATGATGGTTCTACTTCGAGAGAAGGACATTGACGGACATTGGTCAATATTTAAGTAGAGTTCGATGGAGTTAAACCATAAAACTAACTTACCGA
This sequence comes from Pemphigus obesinymphae, assembly GCA_025469235.1. Taxonomy (NCBI): domain Eukaryota; kingdom Metazoa; phylum Arthropoda; class Insecta; order Hemiptera; family Aphididae; genus Pemphigus; species Pemphigus obesinymphae. Next base: position 108,249 of record JAIPRL010000839.1, read on the forward strand.
GTTCGCTCTGTAGTATAAAACAATCGCCTATAGATTTGACTTGACGAAAAATCTTCAGGTCATTCGCAAAGGCAAGAAGATTGCAATTCGAAATAACTTTTTTTATCTCATTGATGAATAAAACGAAAAGAATTGGGGGGAAAATGGCCATCTTGTGGGACTCCAGAAGTGATAGGAAGGACCTCAGACTTGCACCCATAAATTCTGATGTATTGGAACCTACTAGACAAATACGATTTGAACCAGGACAGGAGTGGAAAGCCAAAGCCAGATTTGTATAAAATCTCAAGAAGCAAGTTCTCGTCAACACGATCGAAGGCTTTGGCGAAATCCGTAATGATAACGTCAACCTGGGATTTACTTTCAAATGCTTCTAAGACAAAGATGTTTAAAACAGTTAAGTTCATAGTAGTTTAACGTTCCGGTCTGAATTCATATTGTTCATCGATTAGAATAGAGTTTAGTGATTTAATATATAGATATACTAGTGATTGAGAAGTCGTCGCTTGCCGGCAGTATTAGTCCCGATTCTAATAATTTTGCAGATACAGTTTCCGATAAAGATGGAACGAGTTTGTCAAAAATAGTTTTGACAAAAAGTGTATCCTTAGTAATTCGGTTGGACAAAACATGATCAATTGACTCAGGTACTCCTCGAATAATTATATTGATAGCACAAAGAGATCTTAGCTGGATCTCATGTGCAATGGAGAGCAGGAGCAACAGTAGTAGCAGTTGGTGTTGGTAAATAGGTGGTTGCAGTTTCTTCGACTGCAGAAATTCTAGATTCCAACCCACCAATTTAGTTACTCTGCATCTTAACGTCATTAGCAACTATTTTTAAATTACCATCTAAGGTGTTTACAGCTTGGTTAAGAGATGTAATCGTTTTACCACGTTGAGACACTTTGTTGCTTATAATGACTTCATAGAGGATGATATTCCTTTAAGGGGCTTCGACACCGGCCGTTTTTAAGGAATTCAGTATAGGCAATTTTTAAGTAATTTTAGGAAAAATAAAAATCTAACAATTTAAAAATATATAAGTACATTTTAAAATTAATCTAAAAATATCCTCATACCCATACTACTTTTCATTGCTATGTA
>JAIPRL010000840.1:0-109325 GCA_025469235.1 Pemphigus obesinymphae
TGTGACTGACTCCAATTCCGGCCCGATTGTCACAAATTAAAATATATCCCCTGATTTTCTATGAATCATCACGTCGAGTAGGTAATAACTAATAATAGCCAATAGGTTAAATTTAATACAGTTAAGTATACTTATTTCGATTGCACCTATAAATCGAGCAGGGTCACTCGGGCAGTTTAAATCGAAAATATCCCCCGATCTGCTGTGAAACACTGCATTACAAGTAACTAGAGATAAAAGTGGTTTCGACTTAAATAGCTACCCAATAATAGTTTAATTCATGATTTATTAAAAATCTGAAAAAAATGCAAAAAAAAAAAAGTCGACATCAACAGTATCAAACCGGAATACGCTCGCTCTAAATCGTCGTATATTCCATTAGCGTACACTATATAATAATTATTATGTATGATGGGGTATATAAGTAAAACAGCATAAAATCATCTAATTTTAAATCGCCATAACTTTAAAACTGGTTCTACCATCTAATTGCGTATATTATTACACATAATAATTCATATCGAATAGTTTGGACCAACCGAATAGTTAAACTATCGAATAGTTCGGACTATCGAATAGTTCAGACCAACCGAATAGTTCGGATGATCAACCGAATAGTTAAACTATCGAATAATTCAGACCAACTGAATAGTTTGGACGACCAACCGAATAGTTTGAACTATCGAATAGTTCAGATCTTAACGATCGATAGTTGAAATAATCGATAGTTTTTAAGTATCTATCGAACAGTTCGATAGTAACTACCAATCGAACAGTTCGGTAGTGATTATTCGATAGTACCCATCACTAGTACGTACCTATTTTAGATCATAATATATTATGGATGGAACCACTGCAGTAGATGGGCGGATGGGCCGGTACATAAAATTGATGCCAACATCACAGAATAAAATATTTATTTAATAAAATATTAATTGTATTCTGTGCCAACATGTTCAACGATTGTCGAGTCGCATAATAAACATCCAGTCCTCATCGCGCATGCGTGTAATTGAACCGTACACCAATCAAGGCACACTTTACACACGCTACACAATCGGTCACAATAACCATATTTGGCGCTTACGCACAACATATTTTAGTTATGTTTCTGCAACTGTAAAAGTGACGCTGAATACCATGGACCACATACTCGTCCGTGTTGACTACACGAAATACGTTGACTTCAACCAGAGTACTTCAAATATAACCTAAAAAAATTTAATTAAATTACAAACTATTCAAAATTTAAAATACACTTTGTACAAATTTCATGACTTAGAAAATAAATATTATTTACGGACATGATGATCATTTTTGCTCAATAACAGTCTTAAAATCATCTGATGTTCCAGATAGTTGATATTATCATAAGCGTGATAATATAATGATAACGACACAAAATTCACATCATAAATTATAGTCTGTGGTTCAATCTCAAAGTAATGATAATATTTTAAATTGCAACTCTTAACTTATTAAGCAATGATTTGCGTCAACTGCAAAGTCATTTTAAAGTTCAGTGTTCGTAAATCGCAATACAATTGAATAAACGACCATTGAGGTAACAACTATTGGCGTGCAAACTATGTCAAAACACTCTTCAATCATTTTGCTGTGGCAGATATACTAGTGCGAATGTTCATAAATTTAACAAATGTTTGTACAAAGTATAATATAAGAAACATTAAATGTTCGGTTGACTACATGCTTGCTTTAGCTCTTTTGAAATAATTAAACCAACCATTTTTCTCCTTAAAATGAAAACGGTAGTTACTATCGATAAAATATTTGGTAAATATAGATATCAAAAAATGTGTGTTTTGTTAATAATTAATTAAAATGAACGATCAAATGAACACGATCTTTTTTTGAATGAATGTGAATGTGAATGTAGTCCGAACCAGATTTTATTAATTATAATTAGTTATATTGGTTTTTTTAGACTAACCATTATTTATGGATAATTGTTTATGTATACATATTGATAATTTGTTTGCTTAATATTTTTTTTTAGACATATTAGTATGAATTATAATAACCAAATCGATGTTCTAGCCCATATATGAGGAGATCATGATTATATTAGACCAATTAACGGATGAAAGAGAGAAAATTGGTATTCAGTGCCTTTTGGAAGATTATAGTTATATCTATCTACCACTTACTTAATTAAAATCCTACGTGAAGATGAAGTACCAGTAGCCAAAGGAGTTTTGGTGAAATAACCAAAAACTCACAGAATGCTCCCTGGTATTCAGTGGAATTTAATCATTTATATGGATAATATGGGGTTCAAGTAATTAGTGTTATAAACATGAGGCTCTGTTCAATACTATATCAATAGTATGTGTTAGGTTAAAAATGCTGTTTGAGATATACAGCATCAGTAAGTTATGGGGAAAATGGCACAAACCAGCACTAACGTAGCACAAACAAATGTGATAAAAAATTTTTAAATTCTAATGTTGAGGGCCAACTTAATGAACCCCTTATTTTTAAAGGTCAATAACTTTGGAACGGGGGCATCACAAACAAATGTGTTGAAAAAAATTGAAAGTTCCAATGTGAGGGGGCTAACTTAATGGAAAGAAAATATATATCTCCAAATATATAATTGATAGGAAAATGAGTTTTTCGATTTATTTATTTTCACATTTAAATAATTATTTTCTATCAATGCTTTTATACTTGCTTTATTATTTTTACTACATTTGTTATTCTTACAACTGTATATATTACTAAAAAAATATGCAGTATCTCTATTTAACATACTGTGTTTTTCCTTAATATTGGTGTGGTATTGTACAATATTTTGGCTAAAAATATATTTTAAAATTATTTTTGGGTAGTTGTTTCTACTTTTTAATATGGTAAAAAAAAAGCGTGTAATTGACTATTTAATAGAAATATAAAATTAGTTCATTTTTTATAATTTGATGTTTTCTGCCTTTTATTTTTATAAAGAAAATACTAAAGTGTTATTATTATTTTTAGATTAGAAATGTGATATCTTCCAGCATGCAACAGATGCAGAGATAAGTAAGCCGATTCATCTAGATCAAGCTTAACTTAGACTGAAAATAAAATTGTAATTAAAAGAATGAAAATGTCAAAAAATCAAGTAGTTAGATCTACCACCTCATTTGTATGTATTCTACTTAATAGCATTGATAAATATCTAGATATGATAACAGATGGGTCTAAATTGCAACTCTTCATAATTTTTCCAGGAATGCTAGTTATATAATAGGTGCTAACCTACTCTTATCACACGGTGTGTGATTATTATTACATATTTTTTAATTTTGCCTCTGAAACCCTTTGAACCCTCTGAACCATTGAAAAAGAAATCATACCAAGTCATTCATTTCAGGCCCAAACTTGGCTCCCGATATGCTTGCACCTAACCAGTATTGGGATAAAATAAATTCACTTGTATGCACTACATTATACAGTGTTTATTTTGATGTGTGTGACTTTTGGTCTTCACTGTAGAATAGATTTTCTAACATAAAACTGGTAACCTGAAAAATACTTCTTATTTGTCAAAAAAAGAATATACATTATATTACATAAAAAATTTGAATAATATCTGAAAAGTGAACAACTGTTTTAAATATTATAAGGTTGATATAGTGTTATAATAAATACCTATGTGGTGTAAATTTCAAGTACCTGGCTTGATTATTTTCCAATTTTTAGCAACTTTAAATCTTTTTTGATAGATTTCCTTTGCAATTAATAAAAATACTGAAAAAGTCGAAAAATAACTTCTTCTAAGTACCAAATAGAATGTATTCATAAACAGAATACTCTTTACTCAAAATTTCCTACTGGACTCCTGCCTAAAATAGGATATATATTCATAACAAAAAACATCATTGTCAAAACAATACATTACTTACAGAACCTAATGATAATGTATAAATATAATATTATATATTAATAATAATAAATATTTATAAATAATTAATATTATATAATAAATATAATTTTTCTGTTTTAGAAAACTAAAAATTGAGTTTTAAATCAGTTATTAATTCTATGTTCATGATACACAAGTTGTATGTGTAAATATTCCAATAATAATGACAAGTGTTTATTTGTGCCAATATTATTAATATCAGAATTTATACCATTTAATAATGTCCAATTTAACCAATAGAATATCTAACTTATGCAGATTGAATGAAAATGAAATTATTGTCTTAAGGATGTTTAATACTAATGTCATTTTTATTTATAATTGTTTGTTCATTTTTTTTACTGTTAATACATTGTTTTTTTCTATTAATGTATCCATTCAATTAATTTTCAAGGAGGTATATAATTATAATAATTTTATTAAAATAAAATGAAAATTATTATAATAAACAATATTATTTACTCAAAATAATAATCATAATAATACAAGAAAAGTTATTTAGACCCATGTTTTATTTTATTAAGAAGTAATATTATGAAACTGTATGTTAATTACTAATTGTAAAAGTAATTTTTTTATAAAAATTAAGTGGTTGAGTAATCCTTAAGTTATGTTATTATTATTTTTTTTTAATTGAATATTTTTATTTTGTATTATTAATATTTAATTCTTCATATTATATATAGGTAATTTTTATTATACAAATTTGTATTATTTTTCCTTATTCCTATGATAAATATACATTGTACCACTTCGCACAAGTGGCAACCGGTTTCCACCCCGCAACCTCACTATAGTCGAATATAATATACACAGTATATTCAAAATAAAGTCATATAGTCAAAATAAAAATGTTGAAATAATGTTTAGTAGAAATCAATTGGTTAAATATCTAGAGATTTTAATAAGAAACCAAAGACTGTGAAATATACACATTTTGAACATTTTAAATTTATAAAAACCAAACCTACACCTAGATTTATCAAAAACAGCATCACTGCTGTTTATGATCCTGGTAAAGGAGGTACAAATCAAATTCTAAATTTACTGATTTGGTACGCCCAAAGAATTACTTCAAAAAGAATTGAAAATTCCATTTATCCTTTTAAATATATTTAAAATATTATGATTTAATGCTATTTACTGGATTATAAAGGGTGAAGAAATATGATTTTAATTGCACAATATTTTTAATTTTTTTACTGTTCAATTCTAATAATCAATACTACCATGTTATATTTATATTTCTTAGTTGAAGAGTAATAATAACAAATTTTTAAAAAAAGAGATTACTTATTTTATATTTTTTTTGTTAATTCCACATGTAACCAAGGTGAAAAAAAGTATAAACCACAAGAAATTCCCTTAATAGAATGCTATACACCCGTTTTTTAGGGGTTGTGTCATTGACCGAAATTGGGGGGGGGATTGTTTGAGTGCCTATAAGTTTGGCAAGTCCCCTCAAAAATGGTTGAAAAATTATTATATTTAAATATATGTGTGTGGACTGTGGATACTTTAGACGTAAAAACATCTTTTAGTAAAAAAAAAAAATGTCTGGTTTTCACAAATCCATACCTATTTTGATTTTGAATTATCGATTAAACATAAAAAATGTAATGAACCAGTGTATGTGGAAGAACACACACTGAATCAGCAAATAATTCTGTATCCATTATCAATGTGACAAACCGCACTGATTTATAGGACCCAAATTCAGGACCTATCCAATCTATATTATAGATACCTAACTATAATAAAAATAAATATAAGTAAAAGTATGACTTACATGACTTATTAATAAACCTGTATTTTCAAGATTATATGTGGGAAAATAAAATAAAATGTCTCCCTATATAAAACCTATTTAGGAAACGACAAAAATCTAATGGAAAATAAACAGGTAGGTACCTACCTAGCTGAAATATCTATACCTAACAAAAAATCAGTGTTATTTTATTTTTTAGATTTTGATAAATAGTTTCAAATAGTAAATGATTTTTTTCTTATCTATAATTTATTTATTTTTCATGTTAATAAGTTATGATTTGATTTATTAGTTATTTTCATAACAAGTCTGTTGTCAATAGTGATGTATGTTTATGGTACCTACCTACTTTAGGTATACATAGGTACCTACTTATATACATTTTTTGTTGGAGTCGTAGGATAATAGATTGGTACCTACTCTTTTTTTATTGCATTGGCCTAGTGTCCTTAATAATAATGTTAAGTACCTACATGAAATTTTTTTTTTTTTTTTTTTAAATATCACCAGTTAATATACCTACCTATATATTATTATTTTTCAGAATTTAATTATTTATATTTTATGGTTCTATCTAATGAATAGGTATTTTAGGTACCTACAAGATAATGTTTTGCCGCTTAATTGGTATGAACCACGATATGTTATAGTACATTATTATGAACCTACTGTATTACAGTAACTTTATAGGTACCTACTTCGTATTTTCATCAAAAAGACACCAATAGTATATTTGGCTTGTGGTCATAGGAGGGGGGGGTGGAATAAATGTTTTTGTATATTGTATGTAGTATAAAATACATATTATATTTTCTTTCGTGCAGAATCAAAAATGTTTTACTGCAGTTAATTAACTATTTTACGAGTGATGGGGGGAATTCCCCAATCACCCCACCCAAAATACACACGCCTAATAAGTTGATCCTGTACTGAAATTATTTTAAATATTCAATTTTTCTAGGGGATAGGAATAGAAATAATAAAGTAATCGGGGGGAAAAAAAAACTTGAATTGATGGAAATGGCCTATGAACTATGAAAAACATTGTAATTTATAACATCGTTATCCTCTTTAGGGAGGAATTTTTATGATAAAAGAGGATACATTTTGAAATTTACTTTTTATGGATTTTTATATCTTGTCATATAATATATATATATACCTATATATATATGTGTGTGTGTGTGCTACATTAAATTATATATTATACATCGATATTGAAGTTGGGAAACAGAGCAGCAAGAAAAACATTTTTATGTGGCTAGATAGGTAGGTACCTAGTTTTAACCACCGAATAATTCAACCCGATTTCCGTCAATGGATTCTATATACATATAGGCAATTTTTATAAAAATTAAAATTCAGTAATTTAATAATAGGTATTTTAAAAAAAATCATTTTTATTGTTGTGATAGGTACGGTACCACAAATATTTGTTAAAAATCACGTCCACGCTCTCAATAACTAAGTACAACTTCTCTTTTTGTAATCGCAGAGTCAAAATTTATACAAAACATAAAGATTAGAATATTTACTGTACTCGAGTGCGGAGCTTTTTTCAATATGTTTATTTGAAAGCTTAAAATCTGTGGTTGAAAATCGTGAAATTTTAAAATTAAAAAAAAAACATGTTAAATAAAAAAACTCCACCACATATAAAATACTTTCATCTTTCGGTATAGGTACATTTTAATTCTGCATATTTTTTTAGCAGTTATAAATGTATACGATTGTAATAAAGAAAAATGAAGTAGGTATAGTAGTACCTATCTCCTATAAAATATTTAATAAACTATGAAAAAGTATATACTATTTCAAATAATAATGGCAAACAAAAAAAAGTAATAAAAAATATTCGATTATTTAAACTGGCATTCACAACAATTCGATTTAGACATAGCAAAATAATTAACAATACCTATCTACAATTTGAATTCTCGATTTTTGAATAAAGTAGAAAATGAAAAATCTTTGTTTCCGCAAAACGGTTAAAACCGGCTTTGGAGGTATACCAACCACATTGGAGCGGTGAAAGGAACAAGGACAGCCCGCGTATCGTACACCACACGACACGATGATAATACCACCGCCGTGAGTATTCGTACTCTATGGTGTGATACCGATACGGTAATACTTGTAGACGAGCAGACAACATTGTACATTGTGTAGTCTGTAGAGCAGTGCGTTCGACAAAATTACCAAAAAAAAAAAAAATCGTCCGGTGTCCACGGTTCGTGTTATTATCGTTTGTTCCGTACGAACGATCGTTCTCGTGTCGAGTACTCACTCGCGCGTTGCTGTCGCCCGACCGTTCCCGTAAAACCCCGTCTATACGTTCGGTCGTTCGTTCGTCAGACGGCATCGTGAAAGCACCCGCCCGCCGTCGCTACCATAATATCGGCGCGACCGCGCTCCGCCGTGTACCGTTTTATGTCGTCCGTTTCCGTTCGGTCGCGTCCCCCGTCTGTAATTTAGCCGTGTCGTCGAAAATTACAATAGTAATTATAATAATAATAATAATAATAATAACAACAGGCGATTGATATCGCGGATTTCACGACAAAAAGAATCGTCTCCGCGCCGTCCGTATAAATGAGTCGGCAGTGACGGTGCACACGCCAAAATGGGACAAAAAGTGAGCAGTCTCGGTAACGTATTGCCGTGGAAACACTCGGGGGAATCGTCAAAAAGCGGAGGCGGCGGCGGTGCCGTTCCTTCGGCCGTCAACGACAATGAACCACAACCGAGCACGGTCGCCGCGGCCATCTCGTCCGACGGTGGCTGTTGCGCGATAAGCAACTGTTCGGCGCCCATGTCGGACCAACAAAGACTGTATGAAAACGTATGCGCGACGCACACGTCGGACGGGACGTCGTCGCTACCCCAGCCGTCGGACGCGACCGCCGCCAGTTCCGATGCAATGGCTGCTGCGGCCGCGGTGGTAGAGACCAGCACGAAGAACACGCAGACATCGTCCAAAGGCGCGACCGGATCGAAGAAACACTGGGCGCTCCGCTTCAACTGTTCCAGGCCTAAATCGAAAAGCTCGAAGAACAGCGCTCCGCCCGTGACGGTGCCCGCGCCCGACGTTACACAGACAACGCCACCGATGGCCGCTACAACAACAACGGCGACGACGACCATGACAACGTCAACGACCATGACCAACGACGTGGATGCGTGCGTGTGCACTCATTATCGACGCACGGAAGACCATCATTTGGGAGCTGGTATGGTGTTCGACTCCTCTCCACCTGATTCTCAAGTGTACGAAAACGATGACTATGACAATGGATCGATTAACGAGGCGATTGACTTTGATGCATTCAGTGCGTTCAATGCCCATCATCATCATCACAGCCAGCTGGTATTACCTTCGTTTGATGAAGGTATCATGGACTTGCATTCAGACATGAGTGGTGAGTTTATGAACGATGACTTTGAAGACAGGGCTTACAAAGAACGGGCAAAAGAAATCCAAGAAGGTATAGAACCACCGCCAGGATTTAGGCCCGGATTACAAATACAATTAGTAGAATTTAATTTGCCTAAAATGACTTTAGACAGTGTAGTAGTATCCTCATTATTCCATAGAGCTGCAGTCACAGCTGCTATGACCACTCCACAGGATACAGACGACAGTCAAAGGATACATACATCCATTGATTATATTCATTATTTAGTTCCTGATCTGCTTCAAATCACAAACTGCTCGTTTTACTGGGGTAAAATGGATAGATATGAGGCAGAAAAACTGCTTGAAAATAGACCTGAAGGCACCTTTTTACTTAGAGATTCGGCTCAAGAAGAATATCTGTTTTCTGTAAGCTTCAGGAAATATGGGCGATCCTTACACGCACGAATTGAACAGTGGAATCATCTCTTTAGTTTTGATTCGAGAGATCCTGGTGTATATGCATCAAAAACAGTTTGTGGATTAATTGAACATTATAAAGATCCTAGTTGCTGTATGTTTTTCGAACCTATGCTCACCATACCATTACATAGGAATTTTACATTTTCTCTGCAACATACAGCCCGTGCGACTATTTGTAGTCAGATTACATATGATGATGTCAATCAACTAAAACTTCCAAAGGTGTTAAAAGCGTACTTAAAAGAGTATCATTATAAGCAACGTGTGAGAGTACGTATTTTTGATCCAGAAAACTAAATACTAACCATTTTTATGACTCATCAATTATACTTACCTACCTATGTATATTTCAATATTTTAGTAGGTAGCTGTATACCTATATCTAAATAATTCTTAGGTCATTTATGAATTAAGCTATAATTTTGTTCTCATTTAAATAAAAGAAATTACTATCATCTCTGTTAAATAAAATATCTTCCTTATTTAATTAAATCGGCTTGTTATATATTATTTGAAACAATATTCAAACATTTTTCTAATTATATTTTGGCTGAATTAATTTTGCCGATTTTGAAAATTCTTAATCGTTTAAATCTAAATAAAACGTGCCTAAATATTTACCAACCTTTATTGATCAACTAAAAATATTTTATAGGTAGGTACTTGCTTTAAATTATTATCTACCTACTTACCTACTGTTTTTTTGTTATTGTGAAAAATATGTCCATATTTTAGTACTGATGGTAACAAATGTAGGTACCTACTTTGCTATCTATCTTATTATTATTTTATGTTTATAAATTATAGTGTTTAAGTAATATAATATATTTATATATATTATAATATAGGTGTATCTATTATATTATAACAATTAAGTATATTGAAATATTAGTATACTATAAATTTAATAAATAATTATAAATTTGAATTTAAAAAATGTGCTAAATACCTGATATAAACATGATACATAAATTATATAAAGACATGTTTATAGGTAGGTATATATATACACACTCCATTCTGGTTTAGACCGTCCACTTTTGCGCATGTATTCTGAGCCGCTGGAACGGTCCAAACCCTTGGCCGATATAATATTGGTGTTTTATGATTTGACGCCGGTAGTCGGCATCCGCTGTTACTTAACGTGGTTGGTGGCCGCCGCTGTGTATTCAGATAGTTATAAAAACATATTTAATATTATACAGCATAAATAATAAATAAGTTGTCAATATTGCTCTCATACATATTAATAAATATTGATCGTAATTGTACTTTTATTGTACCTACCTAATTTAAATGTATGTCATTAAACTGTGAATAAATTAATTTATATGATAAGTAATTTTTTAAATACATAGGTATAGGTAATTAATAACAAATAAAAAATTGTAATTTCGTATTTATGAAATTTAAAAATGTCATACTCACAAAAAGCATATACAAATATAATTTTATAAAATTTATAGTTATTTTTACAAAAGATTTAAGTCATATTTACAAAAGTTATGTATAGACTCAAAAACGATGTGATAATATAGCTTACTATGTATATATCTTGTTATGTCTCGACGGTCTACAATAGCGCTTACCTTTGGTACCATTTATGTGCGAACGAGACTGGTTTAAGCTGGTCGAGTGGGCGGTCTTAATATGAATAGAGTATAGGTACCTTGGTATGTATTTACCTAAAGCATTATATGTGATGTTTTTTTTTTAAGGTAAACTCTGTATGATATGATAATAAATTTTATTATGTGATGGACTTAAAATATTGATATTAAAAATGTTTTAAATATTTTTATTATTAATGATAAAATGTTTATTAACTTTCTTTCTTTTTTTATAAATTTTTTTACATAGGTACCTAATTATTGTTGGGTACATTTTGTTACTTGATGAGATATCTATCCCGCACCTATGAAATATTCAAAATATGTAGGTAAAAAAACTTTCTTGTTTTCATTACGTACTTTAGAAAATTAATTAAAATAGGTATTTATGTATTGCTTTTAGGCATTTGGCATAAAATGGATTAATATTGTTAATCATATTTACTATTATTATAAATTATAATAATGTTATTATTAATATTAATGTAATATTTTATACGTGTTGTAAAATACATTAAGCTCTAAAGTTTAAATGTATTTGAAGTAAATATTTATTATACAAACAAATTGTGTATGTTTAGGGCATTTATATTGTGTATGATGTTTATCGTTAATATTTAAATATTAATTGTTTGTGATTTCATTCAATAATAATGTCAAAAATTATTTTTTAATCTTGCCAGTTCATTGAATTTATATCTAATAAAATATAACTTTAAAACATTTTGTGTTTGTCATACTATACTTAATTGATCTTATTCTAATTGTGTTACATATATAAAATAATCGTTCATTAAAATATAATAATAATTTATAATGTATTTAATGTTTTGTTTATTGTTTATTAAATATGGTATAAGTTTTGGTAGTCCTTAAACACCACAAATAATAGTGAACAGTAGTTCATATTTTCAATAAATTTGAACTCTAATTTAGTCTTTTATTTTAGAAAAATTATTAAATACTTACAAAAATATCTTTATTAAATACAAACATTTCATTTCTAAGTTATTTTTAAAGACTTGTTACTGTTATTGGAGATAGAATATCTGTTTGAATTCTATACGTTATCGGTATCATTAAATATAATTTTCAAATTAATGAAAATTTGGAGACTTATGCATATGCTACCATATTAAATTATATTAAATGAGATTGGACCTCAATATCAGTTTACTTGGTGCACTTTGTGTATGTTATTAGGCAGCCAATAAATTTGAATATTTTAACATTTGAAATCTAGTTTTATTACAGAGCATTTAATGATTAGGTAATATATTTTAATTCTAAAAAAATATCCCGATTAACAATTGTAATTTCTATAATATAGGTACTGACATTGAATTGTTTTAAATGGTTATATTATCATAATATTATTAATGATATTTACAAATTAACAATTTTCAAGGAAATTATGAAGTTGAAATATATAAACTCTAATAAATTTAACAAAAATAAATATTTTAATTATTGGTCAATGTACACAAACCAGTGAAACTGAAATAAAATAGTAACATTTCTACTTTTTTAATTCATTTTATTCGTTGAAAAATAAATTATTATTTATATTTAAGCTAATATTTTATGTGTAGGTACTGACTATAGGCGTATCAACAACTTTTATCTACATTAAAAATTGTTAAAACTATAGTTTAAAGTCAATGATGATATTAACAATTTTTTTTTAACAATGTTATGAATTTAATTGAAGCAAGTTTATCTAGCAAAATGAACTTTGTTCATTTTAAATGAACTTTCCAAGGTCCAAAATAAATAACAAACATAACATTAGTTACTTATTACAAAATCATATTTTATGTATATTGTACCTTATGTGTTTTTGTAAACAAAGAAATAGCTGTGAAAAATAATGTAACAATATTTTTTGTTTAAAATATTTCTACTGTTTACATATTATAATTTGTAGTATATGGTTGACTCATATTAAAATGTATTACTTTTATCTAAAAGTAGGTACTTATTTGATTTTTAGGTAAGTTCCTACTCGTTCGTAGATGAATCAATGTCTATATAAATACCTATGATAAACATACTTCATATATATAATATAAAAATTATATATGTACTTAAAAATGAATCATCAAATAAAACATTTTAATTATGCATGGTAATAATACAAAAATAAAATAAAATCATATCTATATTTAAAAATTTGGCATCATAGCTATCGTTAAAACTTGGTATAGCAGTTGTAATAAATGTATTGTGAGAGTTTATTATAATACCTAATTTATCCTACAAACAAAAATAATGCCTTTTATTTACCCAACGTATTTTTATTTAGAATTGACTGCTATATAAAGGAAAGTATTCTCATAGACGCTCTTTAATGTAAAGGACGATATGTGTGGCATTAAATGCCTCCTGGAAAATGAACTAAAATATATATTTTCGTGAATATTATGAAATTAACTGTCAAATCAAATCACTTAAATATTTTTATCATTCATATTGTATAGTAGAAATTATTAATCATATTATATATTAGGTACTTTATTGGAGTAATATGGTAATATAATATCATAAAACAAAGTGAATAGAAAATATTTTGAATTTTACCTATTTATTTATATAGAAAATGGGTCATCAACCCAAAAAACAATTATGAAAATAAGTAGATAACCCTGAAAAATAAACATATGGACAGTTAAACAAGTATAAATTGTTCAGAAGTCAAAACTTGGGTCATCATTGGTGAGACACATTATACGGGGAATCGGAGAATTAACAAGGTACCTAATGAGTGGCAGAAAAGGGTACCATAAGGAAATAAAGTTTCTTAACTGACGGGTAGGCATCCTAAAGCAGATATCTGCTAGAAGAGAAGGTGAAACAACAAAACTAAATATAAGTTTTATGAGAAATGCCCTTTACATTGAGGATCAGGTTTATATGTCATAGTCTAATGATGTTTCATCCCTAAAATGATAAAATGTGTTAAATGTATCACAGAAAATGAAAAAAATATAGTATAATACTTGATAATAATTACAAATATCTAAAACCAATAAGAAATATGAACAAAACTAATTTGTTCCAAAAATATATAGCATGTTTTACAATGATTAAACAGTAATTTTGAGTTTTGATTATTTTTCTATATAAGAAATAATACATGATTACTATTAAATTCATATCCATGGATGTTGAAAAATATAAAACGTTTTATTTTATCAAATTTAGTATAAATGGGAATTAGATTAAATTAAAACGTTTTACCTAATTATTTAAATTTCGAATTTTTTATACTCAATCAATAATTACAATAGGTACATACATTTGAGTTTCTTGTTCTTTAGTAAAATAAAAAATAGTTGGTATCTAGCTATACAAAAAATTAATCAAAAATATAAAATGTTTATATAGAGACCCCCCCCAAAAAAAAAAATATGGATAACCTATTTTTTTATATAAAAAAATTAATTTACAATCTATACATATACCAAAAAAGGTACTTATAATGAGTACCTATGTGGGATGGAAATAGTACAATATGTCGCAATTAAACTGAAAAGTCTGTAATATCTTGGATTGGAAGACTATAGTTGGATTCCATAAGTCTAAACAGGTTGGACCCGGGCCCCAAAGTGACAAGTTGTTTCTCCAAAGTTAAACCCATATACATGGATTTATACCTAAAATATTATAAACAAAAACATCTATTACTGAAAATATATAATATAGAAAATTAGTTCAAGTAGGTATAGGATTAAATATTAAAAAAAAAAAATTATAAATAGGTTTCAAAAAAAAAAAAATATTATGTATAGAGTTTATTCTAGAGTTGATACCTACTTATAAAAGGGTTAACATTCTAAAACAAACAGAAACTGCATATATATATATATATAAATTCTTTAATATACAGAACAGCATTTAAATTAGTTTATAACTTGAGAAGATGCATGGATTCTCAAACACACTAGTTAAAATAACAGGATAACGTTAATTTTCAACTTATTTTTGGAGAAATGATTTTGGTTACTCCCGTCTATTAGATTCTAAGTTTTTACATTTGGAGACCTTACTATAAATAATTATAATGTGTGTATAAACCTTGACAACAACAACTTGTATTAGTTTATTTATAGATACCTTGTGTGAATTGTAATATTATTTGACACAGTAAAACATACTTGTTATATTCTTACATTGGAGATACGACTTTTCCATGTAAAACTGAAAAACAAATTTTTATAAAATATGTTAAACAGTCCAAAGAAAATACCCAGTGTTAACACTGTTGTAAATAATAAAAAAAATACAACTACAATGAAAACACATTTTGCCAGTCGAAATATTATGGATCAGAAATCCATATCCAGCGAGACAAAATACTTAGAAAATAAAGGAACTAGTGGTATTAGTATGTAAGTATTAATAATATTAACAAACAATTATGAATTTTTTTTTTTTTTTTTGTATAGATATACTCATATTCGAGCATTACTGGAAATGTTTATATTCCAAAATCCAGAACAACCCATAAGATATTTTGAATACTACAGTGAACAACTTAAGAAAAACTATCGTCGACCCCAACCTAATCGTGATTTAGAATTTTTATACAATATTGATTTGAACGTCTATAACAAAATATCAGATATATATAATGTGTTATACGTATGTGTGTTTTAAATGGTAACAATTTAAAATGTTTTTTTTTGTCTATGCATTCAGGATATAACTAAACACAGTCAAGAACCACTTTCAGAAAATAAAATGAGTGATTTATCTTTTTCTGACAATAATGTAGATGTAGAATATGAAAACGAATACGAAGACTCAGGCATAATTCACCCTGTGGAATTAGAGGAAATTTCAGTACAAGATTTATCACAAATCAATTACATGTTTAATAAAGCAGGATGTGGCATTAGAGACGATGAAGCTAATCTCATTGGAATAACTATGGATCAAATGTCACATCTCGGGAAATTTAAAAATATCAGGTACATATTATTATAAATTATGATATATTATAAGTAGATAATACCGTGTTTTTAACATAGGTATAACGTAGGTATTTAACATTAAAAATACAAATATTTTGTATTCAGATACTGGGGAAAAATATTAGGTTTAAAAAATGATTATTATATCTTGGAATGTGAATGGCAGAATAAAGAATTAGAATATAAACTAAGAGTATGTATTTTTTTTTATGTAGGTACCTACTAATAAGTAATATTATAATGTGTTGTCAATTATGCCTACATTGTTCATGGTATATTTTCTATTATAGCTCATTAATCATTTGTTGAACATGAAAAACAAAGATGTATTGAAATTAAATGAATATGATCATGTTTACGAAAATGAGGAAGAAATAGAATTCGAGAAATCTTTTGGATCTATTGAACAAATAGAAGACGAATTAGTATCTATTTCAAAGTCCAGTCCAAAAATAGTTTTTAACAAAGAAATTATTGAACAATCTACACGAGATTTAAATCAGAATGTGATAAAACAAACTTGTGCTTTTCCAATCATAAAATCTTCCCATTTGGATGATCATTTATCTTATGAACTGTTTGGATTTGGAGTAAACAAAAAGGTTTATGATAATTTTTTTGCATTTTTTTTTTAAATATGTCACTCCTATATTAGTTAGTATGTATTTAATATATATTCTATAGTCATACTTTGTAACAAATCAACTAAGCGGAGAATGGATCGAGTTGCCACTACTCAAACCACATCATGTTATCCAATCGCGCAATATGAAGAGATATTTTGTCGGAGATTTGGAATCGCCTGTAAGAATAATTTAAACTTAATTTGGTACATTGCTAATATTGTTGTGTTTTATATTATCTTTAATTTGTTGTTGCGAAACACTAATATATATATTTCTTTATACTTGTAGATTGAATGCTACCCACAATTTCAAGGTTTGGAAAAACATTATCTTAGAGCTCAAATAGCAAGAATAACGTCTTCGACACACATATCACCACTTCATTTTTTTTCATTTCACAATGATGATGAGGAACCGAGTAAATGGAAGAAATTAAATCATTTTCAATCAAAAGTTTATTCACAAAAATGTAAGCATTCTTAAAGGGTTATATAATTATGTAAACTACCTACCTATATTGAGTTAATATTCTCATGTCTCATAATAATAATGCACCTACATATATAAACTATAATATATTTACTAAATAGTGTCTATATAGTTACCCAGATCAATCGTATTATGTGATATTATAACATATGGCAAACACAAATGGAAATATTGTATATTAAGGGTGATTCAAACTATTCAACAATGTATCTTTATGAGGCTTACAAACTGCTTATTGTATTATTAGAGAATACCTACATATATTCATTAGTGAAATCGTAAATAATATTTTGAATATATATGTACTTCAATTTTACAATATAAAATAGGTACTTAAAGGGTATATACTGTATTGAGATGTGATGTAATGTTTAATTACCTAAAGCCCCGATGAAATTTGTCTCCAAAATATTATTTGCTACCAATTTACTATAGGTGTATAACTCAAAAGTTATACTTGGCTTTTTGTCTACTTTGTGTAAATGTAATTTTAAACAAATAATGTAATTGCACAATAAAAAATGATTATGACAAGGGACTATACTTTTTTAAATTTATTAAGTTATATACGTATTTATTTTATAATTATAATAAATTTAGAATTTATAAATTATAATCATAAACAAATGTATTTAAAAAAAATACCTATAAATTACTATAATATAATATTGTATACCTGCATATTCATTTAATTTTCTTTCCTATAAGAAAATATATCTATATTTTTTTTTTATATATATACATTTACATTTCAGAGTTATGGTTATTCGCTGTATATCCTCTATTATATCACTGTCTACACTAATGTTAAATATATTATAATACTTTAAATTATTGTAGTCAGATACTCACCATTTGATATTAAGGGAGCTGCAGTAGACGATGTTCTAAGGAGCAGAATATAGGCAAATTAACATGATAGTAATTTAGTAACTTGTCAATTTATATATTATAAGTGTCAAACGACTGTTTTTAATGGCATCATATATTTTTTTAATTTGTATAATATTACGGTTGTTGGCATTACTTTGTAGTTTATACATTTTTATTCATAAGTCAATAATATTTAAGTTCAATAATTTTCAATTTTGTGCAAAACAACATAAGTATGATGTTTGCTGATAAAACTATGGGATTTAAATTTGATGGGTTTTAATTTTAAAAGGAGACTTTGATTTAATAACATGTTAACTTTAGTTTATAGTTGAAGAAATGTTTAATATTTGTTTTTTTTTTTGTAGTTGTCATACAACATACAAAAAATGATATTTTAATTTATTTTTATAAAACAAACAATTTTTGTAGTATAAAAATTGTTTCTATTAAAACAAAGTTAATGAAATAAAATCTGTTTTAAAATGTCATACCTGTGATACCTGTCTTACAGTTTTGTCAGAAAGATATCTACATATTTGTTTAAATACCATTTTTTATTGACTGCAATCCAGAGGATTAGAAGTGGAAATTTTTTGTTTCTCTGTATTAAATAAAAAATAGCATTTAGACAATTTATATTTCTAACATACCAATTAATCTAGTTATGCAATAATGATTATGAAAAATGATCCAAGTTAATGGTAAAGTTTAATTTAGATTGATTTTTTCACTTTTTTTTTAAAGTATTTTCGACGAAAATGTAATATGTCCAAATGTATTAAATTAATTTGGTAGAACTTATCAAAAATGATATATCAATGGAATTATGATATAAAATGGAATATCAATTTATAGTAGACTTTATGTAAAATACAGATCAGTTTCTAATCTATATCCCATTGATAATTTGATTGGTAGGTTGGAAATAAAAAATGTCTAAATTACCATGTTATTATTTGATTCATAGAAAGAGACAGGCTTAACATGAATTTATAATTTATGAATATTATGATAATTTCAACAGTTTTTGACTTTACACATATATAACGTGTATTACATTATCATTTGAGCTTAATTTTTCTGTTAATTCAGAATAATTGTTTTAACATTAATAATAACTATTTTTTTAGGGATCCATGATTATACAGAAAACCCAAATTATGACCCTCTGTCAGTATATGCCTTACTAGAACCAGAAAACTGGATACACCACACTCCCATAATATCGGATCAAGGAATGACCAATGCATGGGCTAGGATTGTAATGTCTGAAAATGATAGCAAAGTAATCATCATTTGAATTAACAGTAATTTATTATTAACAAATATATAAAAAGTAAAATAGTAAATTGAGATTGCTAAAGAATGCTATAGAGAGAGAAGAGACAGAGGCAGTAAGTAGTAAAGGGAATATATATTGAAAGAAAGATTAGAAGAAAACTACACTAGCTTAATATGAAGCTTTAATAATAAAATAATTTTTTCAATATATTTTGTAAAAACATGAATCTTAAATGGAATATTTTTTTTAAATGATGAAAATTTACTTATTATTTTTTGTTTGTACACCTTCCTTATTATAATTTTAAATAATTCAGATTTAAGTTGTAGGTTTAAGACAGTAAAAAAAGAGTGGGCAAATTTTTTAAATAAAATATAAATAATTATAAAATATGAGTGACCCTATTGGTAAGTCTTGGATGAGGATGCAAAAGTAAGATAAAAAATATACAAAACTATTTAAGTTATTCTAATAATATAACTTACCAAGGGGTTTTAAAGTAAAAATATCTATTTGTAACTAATTTCAGATGAAAGTGTATAATAATAAATAAAAAGTAAGATTTTTGATTCTTTCAAATATTTGATAATTTATTGCCAAAAAAGTAAATCGTTTGATGTATTTAAAATTTTAAAAGCTTATAAAATAATTAGTAAAAATTTCCAATCTATAGAATTTTTGGAATAATTAAAAGCAACTAAATAGGTATTGTAAGTATTTTTTGTAATTTTCTCAAAAACAGTTAGGAAATTTTCAAGATTGCTATTTTTATTAAATGACTTCGATAATCTTTGTTCAATCTCAATAAAAGAGCTGTATGAATACTTTTTCTGAGTATTTATGAACTTTATATGTATCCATAAATTATAAAATGTGACTAATAAATAAAAATCCATAGAAGCACTACGCATGTCAGGTAGAATATAGGTTTAGGATGTTGATCAATTGTCCCTTCAGTCCTCAGATAAGATAATGTACTATTATTATTATTTTAGATTTGAAAGCAATGATAAATCATTACATTCGATAAACACAATTCTGAGCCGTTAAATTTTTTGGGGATAATTAAAAAGTTACTTCTCTATAAAACAAACTACAGAAAACAAACTGCTATTAATTTGCTATCAAAAAGAACTAATTTTTAAATATAATATCTGTCATACCCAGTATTTAAATTTATATTTCCTTTTAAATGCATTATAAAAATTGTATTATATTATATTCATATATTTTTTTTATTATTATTTTTGGCAGGGAATAAAAATTGAAACCCATTTACCCTCTTCCCCCAATCGGAAAAAATAAGTAGTTATATCATATAATGACTTATTCTGGTCAAAAAGTTGTTCATGGAGAATAAAAAAATAAATATCATTGTAAAATCCATAACTTCCTTGCTCAGAAAATAAAATATAAATATTGTTTTATTAATCAATGAAAATTGATACTGTAATAAATAATTTGTATACTTAATCCATTGTTATTTAGGAAAACAAAAATAAAAATCGAAAGGCCAAGAATAATTTTAGCATTTTTCATCTGCTAGATGGTAAACGTCCAGATATTATACAGAATCTGTCTGATGATGTTTACCTGAATAACGTCACGCCTTGGAAATTTGAATTGACAAATCACTTTGATCATCGAACCACTTATGTTACCACAAAATCAAATATTTGGCCAGGAGCATTCACAGTAACGCGTGAAAAGTAATGTACCCACTTCATACAGACACTAAACATGACAACAAATTTAAATTAAAAAGTTTTTCAACATTAGGTCCTCAGTATCCCTATATAATGACCAATGATTAGAGTATAGATTAGTATGAATTTTTTTTATTGAGTGTATGCAAGTCGATGGGAGTAAAAATTTGATTTTTTTTGACGATTTGTTTCACAAAGAATGCATAGAAAACAGTTCTCATAATATATGAGCATATTTTATATAAAATATTAAAGTTAATTTAAGTAAGTTTTGTTTTTATATTGTTTTGCGACAGTTTTGATTGACTATACATAACGTGTGGGTAGGAAAATTATTTTTTTTAATTTTTACTTTTATTATTATTAAATTATCAAAAATTTAGGTTTATCTCATTAAATTTGAATAAAAACCAACGTTCAGTTTTTAATATTTTCCAAAGAAACGAAATGCAATAATTTATTTATATTGTTGATTTTTTCATTATTTTCTATTGCTGTAATATCATTACATCTATTTCATGAAAATAGTTTTAAAAACAGTACCTATGTACATTGCTTAAGAAGAATATTGTTTTTTTTTTTTTTTATTTGAAAATATCAAATATGCTTAATAAAAAAAAAGTTTGCATATAAATAAATATATATTTTGGGTCACATCATATTTTAAGGTTTTTTTATAAATACTATTTAATAAGCTTTTCAAGTCCATACAAATTCGGACTTCACTAGTGATAATAATTAATCTATAAAATATAATTTAAAAGTATCTAGATATATTATTTATATTTTACACTGATATATAAAAGTGTACTAGTATACTAGTGTACCACTTAAGAATAAATTTTATTTTTATCGAATTTAATGGATGAACCTGCTTACCTTCAATAGTATAACCATTAAATATACTTATATTTAATCAATAGTATAACTATAATATAATAAATTTTTAATTGTATTAAATTAATATAAATACGATTACTATAAATGTGGGTTACATAGAAGTCCGATACAATTTTTTCTTATTGCTGTCAACATTTCTGTTGTTATCACTCTTTAATTATGGATTTTAAATATACAAAACATTTGAATAATATACTGTCCATCGATAAAATTATAATTTTAAAGTTAAATTTATGTAAATTTGAAAAAAAAATCAAGATTTTTGTATATATACAATGTCTAAAATCAATCGGTTGTGATGATTTTACATCATTTTTTTTATTTATATTTTCAATTTTTTTTTTTTTT
Source organism: Pemphigus obesinymphae (assembly GCA_025469235.1). NCBI lineage: Eukaryota > Metazoa > Arthropoda > Insecta > Hemiptera > Aphididae > Pemphigus > Pemphigus obesinymphae. Next base: position 22,387 of record JAIPRL010000840.1, read on the forward strand.
ACCTGTAGATAAAAATGATTAAATTAAAACCTAGTAGTAATAAATGATTTTTCTATTTATACATAGCTTGGGATATTTATCCTAAGTATTGTTAGTTCTGTTTAATTATACTACCACAAGAGACGGGTTATTTTTGTCAAAAATGAAAATATAATTTTATTCTTTTTCACATAGGTATTTTATATTATACTCACACAGTTACATTTTTTTTATCACTTGTATACCTTTTTATACCTTAATTCTATTATATTGATAATATCAAAAAGTACTCTCTTATGTAAATTAAGGTAAGGAAAATATTTTGTCTCATACATTTTGTTAGCATAAAATAAGTTTTGTTGGAAAATTTAAAGTTTCCTAGTATACGATTTTTCAAGGGTAACTTGAGAAAGTATAAAATGTTTTTATATTATATTTGGGACTTAATACATTGGTTTCAATTAAAATAAATATAATAGTCCATATCAAGGGAGAAAATTAATACATAACTCGATCATATACAATAATTGTTTTTTAAGATTTGTTAAATTAAAGTTCAAACCTGTCTCCACTTATACAGTAGATAGGTAACTAATGGAATTAATGTATATAATAATATTTTATATATGCAGTATAACATATTTGAAATATTTACTCAATGAATCCATTTTCCAAATTGTTTTAATATTACATAGGTAATTAATTGTAAATTTAGATCAGTATTTTGGGTGTGACTAAAATATTTATTCTGTAACCATATGTATATTTTTTATATACATATTATTTATTTATTTATATTATTAAATATGTATATTTGAAAATTTATAAAAATTGTCTTATTCAATTTTATAAAAGGGAAAATTGCCTTTCTCTGGCCTTTAAATGTTATCTACATGTAAGTGTTACTTACTTGCTTAATTTACAATTTAAACAGTGACAATTGTATCAACTGTACTATAATGATGTACCTATACAGATTTAGCGTTATTCGCCAATATTTTAATATATTCTATAGCCTTTTAGGTAACACATACTGTGGTTGGGGCCACAAATGGATGCCAACTAGTTTTACTTCTCTAGTGATGGACTTCCAAGGAGAATGTGAGTATCCAAACAACGCCAAGGATGTGACTGAAGTGCCAGATCCAACTTACGATGAAGAGACAAATTATGTTGAACAAATCCAACATGTAAAACAAGAAAAAAATGACGCAAAGTTTACTGCTATGAAGCGATATGAAAAGGCAGAAGGAGTTGACGAAGACGAAGAAAGAGTCATTAAAGAATATGATTTTGATTGAACTCAATTATCATATAATTTAATTATTTGTTAATCTTACTACATCGTGCATTTATATTATAATACATATTATTAATACTTAGTTTTTTTTTTTGTGTACTTTTTATTTAAAATAAATTGTGGTTAGGAAAAACCATAGGTAGGATTAATTTATTATTTGTTTTAAATATTCCATCATACATATTAATATATTATATTTAAAATTTAAATTATTTAATGTATTATGTATGTTAGATTTATTAAGTGTTAAAACTGAAACATTCATTCATTCACATTTTTCCTTGAATAAAAAAAAATTAGCTGTGCTTAGGTAAATATTTTAAAAGAGCTAATTTATACTTAGGTTTTATAAATTACTTAGATTAATGAGATTAGTAATTTTATAGTAATATATAATACTTAAAAATACTTTTTTAAATAGTAACTTGTTTGTCCAATATTCAGTTTTTATACATAAATCTTGAAATTTTATATTTTGATTCAGAGTAAAAGCCTAAAAATATATGTGTTGACTTTTTTGTAAAAATAAGGTAACATAATAATAAATATAACCATAAAAAGAGGTGACTGCAGACATTAGGGAATGGGGGTGTACAAATGGTATATTTTTAGTACATGAATAATTTATTAATGATAATGTTATAGAAAAATGTTTATGACTATACTTAATTCTACAGAACTGTTATTGCTAAATATATTAAGATTTAAATTGTTTTATTTAATCTAGATATTTATGGATATTCTTGAAAAGTAAAGGATTTGTCGGTAGTAGAATTAGTGATTGCCTACACTAAAAAGTAAAAATCTTATTCAGAAAATGTGCATTGTTCTTCAGATAAAATTTAATTTAATTTAGATATTTTTGTAGAAAGTTAACATGTGGTTTTCAAAAAATGTAATTTGAAAATAAAGTAATGCGTTAAGTAACTTAATTAAAATGAACCTAATTTAACTTTAACTCATTAATACTCAGCTTTGGTAATAAGTGTATGAATCGTATTCTTTGTAAAAATTATAATTTGTGGTTTTAAGACATGGTGAATTATGATACATATTATTTCAGATTTTTGCAGTATGTATAAATATATTTTTATAATTTGACTTTACGATATTATTTCCATGATATTATAATCGAATTACGACGTAATGTTATATTATAAATTATAACATATAGATGTAATTATAAATTTTTTTAATATCAAAATCTACTTAAAATTAATAAAAATATAATATATGATACACAATATATTATTGTATTGTATAATATGACTCTAATATTGTAATAATATAAAATTTTTATAGTTAGTAAATACGTACAGTAATTTTTTTTAAATTCTTTTATAAAATAAAGAAGTTTAGGGAATATTATCTTCATAATTGGTTATTCAATAAAAATAAAAATTGTATTATAAAATTTAAGGATTATTCAAAAGTAACTTGAAGCAAATTTATATTAATTACTTTTGTTTGAAAATATTTTCAATCATCTATATATTATAGTTATTTCATTTCAATTTGAAAATTCTTCATTTTCTAATAAAAACAATGTTTATTTAAATCACTGAAGAAATATTAATATCAGATTTAGGATTTCTACATTTCTAAATGCAAGGCAATATTAACATATTGGCATTAATCATTTTGATTATGATTGTTATAGCTTTATATTATTCATACTATAATATACTATACATATGTAAATAATATTTTAATTAAATATTTCATTTCTTTTGACACTTAAACACAAGATAAATTATTTATTTATTAAAGTTCTTACAAATATGAGAATAATTTGTGATCTATTAAAATTAAACAATATAGCTTTACAATTTTATTTTCTAAATTAAAATAATAAAATTTTTATATATGTAAACTAAAAACATTAAAAAAATTTTTTTAAAAAGAAGCAAATTAAAAAAAATTATTAAATACAATTATATAAACTCAAACATCATCAGTAATTTATTTTATTAATCATTGTATTAGAAATAAACACATTTTACTATAATAATTATAGTATAATTATTACACAAAATTAAATTAAATAATAAATATTATAAGAGGTATGTTTTTAGATAATGTTACTAACAATGAATAAAAAAAGTTTTAATTAATATTAAAAACAATAATTAAAAATAGGAATGTAAAATAAAGTTTTGAATAAAAATAAATAAAAATAATGACAATTATATTATTTTTTATTATCAACTATATTGATATTTAGATACATAGATTTGTTATTAAAAAAATATCTCTGAAAATAATTTACAATAATAAAGTAATAAATGTCAATGTTATTTAATATCATATAAAAAAATGAGCGCTTTGAAATATTGATAAACAAATGATATTATTTATTCCCATTCTAAATGAAAAAATGTAAAAGTAGAAAAATAGCTAAGTAATTTTTAGCTAACAAATTTATATATATTTTAACTGAGATATTTTGGGCGTGTAGTATACCTATAGTGGAAAATTTTGTGGAGATACTAAGATGGATATGGATAGGGATATATGGAGGGCAAAATTAAAAATAGCTGATATCACTTGTATGGGATAATAAAAATAAAGACAAAGAAAAATACATGGTGTCCAGACTGAGGTCACATGAAGTTTGTTATTATATATCTGGACTACTTTAAGAATATTTTAATAAAAATAAAAAATTTATAATTTTAAAATGTTTAAATAAATTTTTTAAGTAATTTAAAAGAAGTTTTATATTAAAATATAATAGTGCCATTTGTTTTTTTTATATTTATATAATCACAATATTTTTTCAAAAATGTATAGAAAACTATGCTCAAATTGTCTTAAATAATGTGTAAATAATATTGTAAAAAAAATGTTTTTAATGGAAGTGGAAATTTTGTGATGTTACAAATGTATATATTATTAAATACCTATGTGCAATTAAATCCAATTGATTAATATCATATCTTTATGATATATTTAATTCAAAAAAAATTTTACATTAAAAAAAAAAGAATTTTTGATGTTAAAGTATAGTTATTATAATATATTTAAGATTAATTGTATTTTTATAGTACAGAAAATAAATGAATCAAAAATAAAATATATTACTAAAATAAATTTATATATTCAAGTTTTACACAATTTTAATTATTTCACATGCATTTAAAAGGTATACTGACCAAAGAGTTTATTTTCTTTTATTAATCAAAATTTCAATGACTAGTGTTCACACAAAAATACAATATACATATTATTCAAATAACATATTAGATTTACCAATGATACTGAATAAAATATTTGCCTAGTTTCCTTTGAAAATTAGTCTATAATAACAATTTTATCAATATTACCCCAGTCTGAACAGCACTATACATTAAAAAATGTAATTAAAATTCTCAAGTAAAATTACGAAAAAAAAATATATATCTATTATGGTTATAAATAAAATAACTAAAGAAGTTATTTTAAACGTATTATATATCCCTATTTTTGGTTAACTGAAAAAATACTATACCCTCAAATTTGAAATCCATTTAAATTGTTTGTTTTACATGATAATGAACATAATATTATTACTGAAGTGCTTTATAATTTTTAATTAGAACACCCATTTTCATTAAAAATACTATAGAATAAAATAATCATATTGATTGGTGTTATTAGAATCGATTATAAATACTAAAGATTGATCTGTGACCTGTATTTTGTGGTGGCATGAAAAATGTTCCCCTTATAGAGTGACTTATAATGAATTATACAATTATATAAAGTGGCACATGTATAAAAATGTACAGTCAGTTAATATAAATATTATTTATTTACACATATGTCTGAGTATCTAAATTAGTGATGTTACAAACCCAGATTTTTTAGGTTTAACCGAACCAAACTATTCAATTTAAATATTGAATCCGAACCTAACCCATATAAATATAAAACATTTATAAACATTGCTCTATATATTTATATACAAACATATTATAGAATATGGGTATATGATTCATAAATAATTTTTAATAAGTACATTATATCATATTATATTAATAAACAATAACAAAAATGCGTCAATAATAAGTACTCATATATATATAACAGAAAAAATTATTTATTTAAATATTTTTGATTTTTTTTAGTGATTTTTGTCAAATTAGGTTCAAATTTTGTTTTCCTTGGTTCGGTATTTGAACAAAACTATTTCATGTTTAGTTTAGTTTGAATAATTTTATTTTGAATTAGATTTTTGAACTGAACCGAATACCCCAGGTTCAGTTTTGTTCGGTTTGAAAATCGAACAGTTTATAACATCACTAATTTAAATATAGCATAAAATATATAATTAGAAAAAAAAATATAGGTAATGATATTTAATAATATTGTGAAATAATTAATTATTCATATATTTTTTAATGTATTTATATTTTAGATTTGGATAATGAAAAAATAGAAATACTAATGTTAAGAGTACTATGTGGCTATTATTAAAACTTGAATACTTTATAATTTAACCTTGGTTATTCAATATTATAATTAATAGTATTATATTGTATACATATATAATATATATATATATGTAATAGAGGCAGGATTTATATGCAATTGCATGTTTTTTTTAATAGTCCAAATAGCAGCTTAATTAGCTACAAATTATTGTAATTAAAATACAATAATTTTTGGTTAATATTTATATGTAACTAATATATTTTTATATTTTGAAAAATATCTAAAAATTAATGGCAGTACTTATCATCGCGACTCCCTGATTATGCGGTGGAGACTACCGTCACAGGTTCAAGTATTAAGTCAGCACATTTTCAGCCTTTAGACCCCCTTCTCTCCCTTGTCAGCAAATGTCAGACCATCTACTTTATTACGTCATCATATGTCCGATGACCCCCCTCTATTTAATAAAAAATAAATAAAATTCTGAATTTTATATGAATTAATTAGAAATAAATGAATAATTTTGTTACATATTTTGAATTTTTTTATTTTCCGCATATGTAATACTTGAACGTCCTTAATACCGTATTTTATTATAACATAATATGAAATAATAAACATAGTATTAAATATTAGTATGGTATACATAGTAAACATAATTGTTAACACAAACAATAATAAATAATTAATAAAATTTAAACTGAAATAAAAACATGCTTATTTACTTGGTTTTGACAGAATTTAATAATGTGCGTTTTCAAAATATTTGTTTTCCTAAATACAATTTTGTTTCATGAACAGACCTTACACTCGTCTTTTGGGTAAAATACCATGTTCCTATGTATGTAGGTAAGGTAAACATGGTAATACTATAATAGATTATAAATTGGAATATTATAATGTCTAATGAATAAACACAGAAAATACTATGGCATAATCAGGTAGTCACAATAACTGAATTTTAATTACTAGAAAATTGTAGGTAGTTGCAATAACTGATAAGTATTTTAATGATCTTTTTATTATCTTGAGTAACTAAATTAGTAATAAGACCACATGTGTGTTATATTCATTTACATATACATTATGTGGTAAATTTATCTCCATAATTTAATTGGAGGCCTAAAAAAAATATACAATCACTCTAAAACGATCAAAAAACTAAAATATGGGCTAGTAAGTGATAAATCTAGCAATCAATAATTAAATACTATTTTTATACCAAAATTCCAAAATTGAATTTTAATATGAAATTACCTATTTGTTTATTCACATTTTATAAAAAATATATTAAGCAAACTGAATGATTTAAAGACAAAAGTACACACAACTAATTAATTAAATAATTATTTCATATTTTACTAAAATAATTTATATACTCGAGAGTTTGAAAATTAGATTATTTAAACAATTTATTACACAATTTTATTATAGAATATTAAACAATATTTTATATTTTAATGACAAAAATATCATATATCCCACATTTTAAGAGAATATAATCCTAATCTCTAGTTATTAAAATTTCTTGACCTTACTATTTTTGTGAAATACTTAACAAAACATGTTTTTATTTTTCCTTTGAAAATGCATTTAAAATAAAAATCGTTTTTAAAAATGTTACCTCAATCTGGACATGATATATTATAATAAAAATAAATTATTTATGATGATTATAAGTAAAATAATTAAAGAAGTTAACTCCACTCATATACACATTGTATACTCCGTGCACATTAAGACTGTGACCTGGCGACTTGGCGGTAGACAGGCCAGTATTATACAGTTACCCAAAATCACGAACTAAGATTATATGGACTGGCAAAAATGCTACTATTTACGGTCAAGTTTTAATACGGATTTTTTGTGGCGGGGGAGATTTTAGAAGCCGATGCACTATTTACAATCTGCTTTAAAGAGTGGCCTGTAAACGATTCAAGTATTTAACCAAAAAATATTTGGTTAATTTAGTACTGAAAAAATATACTAGGAACGCTCCAGCTAGCAAAATCCCCCTACTAAGGAAACCTCGTTGTAAAACTTGACTGCACCACACCACCCTCCTGCGATGTCAGTTCATATTATCTTAGTTCGTGCCCAAAATAATGCGGTATACCATATACGCATGACAATAAATATTGGTATTCTGTATGCCAATATAATGGGGTGGAAACCGGCCCAAACTCACTCGAAGAGTCACATTCTTGACGTGTGCAGAGTATATATTCCTATTTTTGGTCAACTGAAAATACTATGCCTCTAAATTTTAAATCAATTTAAATTGTTTATTCTGTATGTTAAGAAACACATAAATACACATTATTATTGAAATATTTATAATTTTGAACTGCGCAGTGCACAATATGATGTGCTTTATTTATCACTTTTTATTTTCAAATTGGAACACTTATTTTCAGTAAAAATACTATAGAACAAAATAATATTTATTGATTGGTATTTGTATGGATTATAAATACTATAGATTGATCAATGAACATGTATTTAGTGGAAAATGTTCCCATTGTAAAGTGCTTTATAATGTATTACATATGCCGCATGTATAAAAATGAAAACAGTCAGTCCATGTAAGGATTATCTTTACAAATACTTGATATATAGTTAGCATAAAATACAAGGTATGTCTGGAAAGTATCCAACCTTTTGTTGTAGATATGGAAATATTTCATTTTGATCAATACTGATAATGTCTATTTCACAGTACTTTCTTTTGGAAGCTATTAACGTATTCTAACGATTCTCTAACTTTTGAATGCATTCTTTAAACTCGTCTTTCTGGATGCTTCGCTGCTGCTTCATCACATATACCTTAATTTCTTCCATGTATCCAAATTTTTTTTATTTTACAAGTTTTTCAATTTAAGAAACAGCTAGAAATCATAGGGAATCAAGTCAGGACAGTACAGAGACTGGTGAAGGTGGTATACCAGGCTTCATCAAAAATTGCTGGATAAGTTGCGAATAATGCTGAAGACATTTTGGTATTGTTTAAAATTAAATATTTTGACATATACAGAAAAAGATCAGATACTTTCCAGACATACCTTGTATATAACTAGAATAACAGATATTTAACATAATATGGTAAAATAATTAATTATTAATTTTGTTTTAAATGTATTTATATTATAGAATTTGATAATGAAAAAATAAAAATATAATAGAAACAATAAGAAATACTAGTGTTAAGAGAACAATGTGCTGTTTTAAGAATTAAAATATTTTATTCATATATAACGTTGATTATTCAATAATATTACATATTAAGTACAGAGTACTAATAATTATACACATATAAATATTTACGGAAGAAAATTCTCGATAAAATAAAATATAAATGAAATAATCAAATATTAGAGCCATAAAAGGTCACGATGAGTTGAATTTGTTTGAGTGGCAATTATTGGATAAACATTTTAGAACAAATATTGTAAATGCCAAGTTATATTTTGTGTATTTTATTATTCATGTCTAATCTATTATAATTTGTTATACGTGTATATATTAAAATAACTTTCCAAAAAAGACTTTAAATATGTCTTTCAGTTGTATTTGACAATAGTGTGCTGTATATTATACCGACTATATAATTCAGAAATGATAGCACATGTGTTACATATGTTTACATAGTATACAGGTGCAGTAAAATTATCTCCCTAATTTTTTTTAAAGGTCAATAACAAATTATACAAGCAAGAAAATAAGAAAAATTGTCTACACCATCTAAATATGGGCCAATGAGTTATTGATATTTTATGTAATTAATAATTATACACTATTATATACCAAATTCCCAAAACTAAATTTTAATATAACATTATCTATTTACTTATTTATATGGTCGATGATTTAGCAAAAGCAAAATATTAAATTAATCTTTTGATAATGAGAATATACAATAATGAAGAGTAAAAAAAAAAAACTCACACAAGAGTCCACTTAGGCTTATCTCATTACAATTCAATATGGATAAGATTTATTTGAAATAAATCTAAAAAATAAAGAATTTAAATTTGAATATTGTAAATTACCATTTTTAAAACCCAAGTTAAATTTTTATATTTTAAGTTCAATATAATATAACTTATTCTCAAAAAACTAGCATAAATGCATCCATTCAGTGTATAATAAATACATTATAAATAAGATAAAAATAACTTGAAGATTACAATAAAATACTTGTATAGTATATTATATTATTTATGTCCACTATATTAAAATTTGTTATAGGTTTATAAATTATGTGCAAAAAAAAAATTTAGTAAATGTGTCTGTATAGTGTGTTAAATAAATATATATTATATTATTATTATTATTATTATTATAGTAAATATATCAATTAATATATATTCAATGTTAATGTTTTAGTGCAGTTTTCAGACTGGTGTTGTAAGACTGGTCAGAAAAATGTACATTAATTTGTTCAATATACTGAAATGCAACTTGCTCAACTACGAGAAAAATTTCTATGTCACTTCAAGTACCAAATATTTTTTAAATATAGAAAATTAAATAATATGTTATTAAAAATAAGTATTCCTATTTAAGAAAATTTACAAGTTGCAGTTTAAAAAAATTTCATAATTAAAAAAATGTGTATTTGTGTGTTCTTTATCCCAGAAAAATGAAAAATCAGAATTGAAACGAGTTTTAAATTTAGGAATAATGCTTTTAGGTACATCAAAGACACTATATAATATTTTCTTAATTTGGGATTATGTACAAAACATTCCCAAATTGATTAATAATTTAAAAATCAAATGAAATTTTTTTTAAAAAAACTGTTAACAATAATATTAAACAAACACTAGAAATTTCATATTATCAACTTAAAATTAATATTATGGCATGCAATTAAGCAAAACGAAAATTTTCAAATGTATTGCTAAATTACTAATAAGCTAATGTGGTACATTTGACTAACTTTAGTATTGATTGGTCATTTTGATTATTCAAATACTTTAAAACTATAGCAAAATAAATAGTTTAATAATAATTATAGATCATTAATTATAAAATAAATGAATTAAATTGATACACTTAATTTTTAAGTATATGAAGAAAATAGAAGTATCTTATAAGTATAGTAACTTAAAATAATAGTCCTAAAAATAATCACAATATTGGTGACGTTAAATTTGTTTGAAAAATGCATAAACATAGTTTGGTTATTTTTTAAGACAATATAGCTACACTTTTTCGAGCAATTGATGTACTGCTGCTTATATTGTCTAGACTAGACCATTTTTTTATACCATTCTTTAAAAATTCAGCTGTTATTTTATCTTCAAACACTCTTGACATAGCCTCAAGTTTCTTAGCTCGTTCTTTGCTTAATGGTTCTGCAGGGAATGTCAATTCATTGTCTTCAGCTAATGAACGTAGATCAAAATAATATTTAGCGTATACACTGGATGGAACATTTATATTAAATTGAAGCATCTCAAGAAATTGACGTTCTAATTCATTCCTAAATATATAAAATTTACATTTATTAAAAATGACTAATAAATAATTTACATTTGCATTAACCCTATTGTTACTTTCACAATGAAGTCTAATATTAATATACACTACATACTATAAACAGTATACACTCTTGTGTAAACTAAAATTATTTATTTAATTTAATTTATTTTACATTTCATAACAAAATAATATAACACATTAATAAATCACTAAGAAAGAATTGAATATTACTTATATAGATGGTTACAATTTTTAAAAACAATTAGATAATTTAATAAAATTGATCATTAGAATATTGTTAAATGCTAAAAATGGAATAAAATTAGATATAATAACAACATAGAATTATACATACATATCTTCTACTGTTATATCCTTTAGAATCTGGCAATAATCCACATTCCACACTGCTTGATCATCCCATACTTTAGAAGACAACAAAATAGCCCCGAGAACAATTCTCTTCCAATTTGCAGGCGTAATATCTACTTCTGCATAAGTTAATAATCTAAAATAAAATTTAAAAGAATAACAAAAATAACCAAATTATAAAATTAGATAGTATACATTTTCCAAAAAAAATTTACCTTTCTAAATAAACTAATGTTATAATAGCACATTCGGCAGTTAATTGTGCAGCATTAAATAATGTTCTGACAAATTTATATATTTGACGATGTTCTGGACTGTGAACATCATAATTATCGGGTACTCTATCCCTCTAATAATTTAAATAAAATATTTAAAAATAGATAAAAGTATAATTATATACATAAATATTTCTAAAAATTATTAAAAGTCAGTTTAAAACTTACAGTTAATGGATGTAATTTTTCATCAAAAATTTCAATTTGTCTTTCAGAAGTTCTATTTTTTATATGATAATAAATTGCAAGTGCTACACATTTTACAGTATTTTTCAGATTGGGTTGAGAAACGGTACTGTCATCTAAATATATAGTAGAACATGAGCTGCTTTTTTTTAATGATCTGAAGTCTACAATCTGTAAAAGTTAGATATAAGTACTTACTAAATAATCAGTTTTATTAATTTATTTTTTATTAAAAGATTAAATGACAAATATACAATGAAATTAATTTATTATATTATTAGAATAATACATTTTTTCAAGTAAAAAGTAATTTATATTATACCATCTAATTACAGTGGCGTATTTAGAGAGGAAGCTGGAGGGGTAATTCACCCAGGCATCATGTTTTTGGGGCAGAGCAAATTTTAAAGAGGTTTTGAATAATATTACTATACATTACATTGTTGGTGGAAAAAATTAATATTAAATTTGGATTGAAAATAAATTATCTTTTTTTATTTTGTTTATTTTTACAGACTATTAATTATTATAAATTTGGGTGGAAAATAGTTGACTTAATTTTTTCTGCTTATTTCCATTTTGAAAGATGTATTTTTGGGGCACCATAACTTTTTTGCGTACCTAAGGCAATGAAATTCCAAATACGCCACTGTCTATATCACTGAAATTTAATATTAGTAAGTAATCAAATTATTTGTTATATATATATATATATATTTATAAACAAACCTGAGACTGACTTTGTTTTCTTGTTAAACCATCTGGAAAAAATGTTTACATAAATATTACTAATACAACCTCATAAAAGAATAATAATTTATAGCATTTAAATACTACCAACTAGAATTAATTTTTCATTAAAAATCCTCTTTATCCTAAACCTCTTACTATCAAAAAAAGTTTATATATATACAAAAAAAAAAATTTAAAGCATCTTTGTAACATAATATCGCTCCGCTCAAAATCTAAAATTTAAAAATGGGAAATTCACATTTATTTCAAAATATTTTAAATTAAATAATATTTTCAAAATGTATGGGTTTTATTAAAAAATAAGTTAAGTATAGGGGTTGACACCCAGAAATTTTGGGGAAAAAAAATATATATAGGTACCTATATAAAATAATATAACATATAAAATGTGTTTCTAAAATTATATTTTGAAATTAATGAAATTTCCAAAGAAAATTTATAAATTAATCTAAACATGAGTAGTACCTATATGGTTTATTATATAACTATTAGACATTTAGTATACATTCTATTGTATCGCATACGTATATAGACTATAATATGTCACATAAAAATAACCAAATAATCATAATCTAATGTTTATTATTATATTTAATTAATTTGATACGTCGACTCCACTATAATTTTTTTTCATTTTGGTTACCTGATAATATAAGTATAATACGATTTTTACTTGCCGTGCATGTTATAATTTTTATTTTGCACAGATATTTTAAAAATCATAATCAAATTATTTTATTATTATTATTTTTAAATTAGATCTCACAATTTAAATGATCATATATTTAATCAAAACGGTTTCGTTGTTAACTATATACACATTTATACTTTAAGCATTTTTAACTTTCATTGATTTAAGTTGAACTCCTGAGGGAGAAATTGTAATAAACAAAAATTCCACACAGAATATAAAGAGAATCAACTATATACATCATTGTGTATACAATACAATATATCTTCTGAAACAGTTTCTAAATTGACTTATACTTGTATAAAAATATATAAATGTATATAAACTTTAAATACACTACAAATTATTATATAATAAGTACATATGTTTAATACATAGCTAAAATAATAAAATATATTCATACTCTATTCCACATAAGGGTAACCTTAAACGACAAACAAATTTTTGTTCAGTTTTGGTTAAACTACCTTGTCATAGAATCAATCATCGTCAATGGCTGTTGGTAGCAGCGTTTATTCTTGGTACTGCTGATCAACACAAAAAACTCTTCACAGTGTAAATATATAAAATTGTACGCTCGACCACTGTTGTAACAATAAAGCGATGCTTATGATTGCATCCTGATATTATTCTTATCTGGGACGCAGTATATATAACGTGTTTCATTTTCCCTCAAAAAGATGTTAGAAAACAGGTACATTTTTGAAATTCTAGATGTAAGTATCTGTATAACTTTAATCAGTTAATAAAATTGAGTAACTTTGATTAAAGATGAAAACACCTACTACCAAATAGAATTTTTTATAACATTTCTCAACATAACTACCTGCCAATGATTCAATTTCCTAGCCAAATCACAATTATAATTATTAACCATAATATTACTATGAATAAATAGTATACTTATGTATTATAAATTTTTTATTTTAATTATTAATTTTATTACCAGTTATATTATGAAATAGACACCATGAATCCGCTACATAGTGAACACATATGGATCGAAAGAAAATGGTTATTATTTATAGGCTGAATCATATTATTAAAATTAGACCAGACATAAATGTTTTTACAAATTATTATTTTATGCAACTTGGTTTGAACTTTTATTTTGTATAAAATCATATATTTTGTTGTTTTTTCCTTAAATAGGTACAAATATTTATAAAGTATATATATATTTTAAATAAGTATATTATCTTACTACAAACTATATAATTTTTATAATATTATAAACCGGATATTGTAACTTATTTTTTTGTTATTAGATAAATCAAATCTGATCAAATATGTATGAATCGAATTATTTAAAGTATTTCCAATTAATTTTATATTGCAATATCTTTCAATATTAGTATACTTCATATGTAAAATTTAGGTACTAATTACTATTCCTTAGCTAATTTTATAATATAAAAATAACTATGATGTAAGAGTAGAGAAGTGTTATATAGTTACAGTCATACAAGTGTTGTGATATTATTAAGATATTGATAATAATACTTTATTGGCTGACATGTTTTTATGTGTTTCTATCAGATCTCCACAGTGTGACATCTATATTTACAACAATACACTTTAATCATACCAAATAAATACGTTAAAATACAACATATACATTATACAATTAAAGCACACAATGTATACCTAATCTTTGTTTTGTTCATGTTGAAATAGGATGTGTTGAAAAAAACAATTATTGTCAAATATAATTTGAAAATTAAATTATTACTAAAAAATAATGTAAGTAGATAAATGTAGTTTGAAATTTTTAAAATTACATTTATCCAAGTTATCCACAAAACTCACAGGTTTAGAAAGAATCAAACAGCCAATTACTTAATAGTTTAAATATATTTAATAAAATTGAAAATATTTTGATAAATATTCTAGGTCTTCATGGGAAAATATAGGTAATTAAAATGCCTTGGCAAAATAATTAAGAATATAAAATTATTAAAACTTATACTGATGTTATGGCAGGCAATCAAAATGTTAATTTAGATATAATACCAAATTTTTAATTAGGTACCTATTTTAAATATGCACTAATATGAAGTGTAGACATTGAATGTACTATTTCATTATATACATATATTATATTAAGTAACAGACGATACAATTTTAAAGAACAAAGTTTAGAAATTTTAATTCAAAAAAATATTACATTAACATTTTTAAATACCTAAAAAGATTGTATAATTATTGTATAGGTACCTAATTCTGTAATTTGTTAATATCTATTATGTTATTTAAGTAAGTAATCAATAAATAATTAGATATAGGTACATTATAATATTCTTTTGGAATAATTATTTTTTCAAATGCAATTTAAAATTTTTTATTTTGCAATTTGCATGTCTATGCAATGTATATGATTGTATTATGTAACTTTAATGCATTTTTCATTGCAATTAAATCCGATCTTTAGTAGGTAATAATATATAAACCGAGAGACTAGGAGTGTTTTGTGCATATGAATGATGAAAATTCGGGTAGCTCCGTTATCATTGGTGGCTATTTCTTCTCTGTGGCAAAATTACAAAGTATATAGAGTGTATTCAAATAACACTACAAAAAAGAACAAAGTATATAATATATTACGATCAAACAGAGTACAAATCATAAAACAATAAATGACAGAGACGCACACTGTCTGTCACTGAATAAGAAATAATTTTGTATAGGTACCTAATAAATAAAATAATAAATTATTCATCATTTTTTCTTAAATAATAAAGTTAATTTTTTACGTACTCTATAATTAAGCCTCTATAATTTCTATAGTTATTGTTTTTAAAATAAACAGAATCTTATTTTCATTGAAAGAATGTTGTTAACACATCTGTATTAACAAGTTAGTAATTATTAGGTATTCACCATAAAATAATATGGATATAATAATTGTGAACTGTTTAGATAAACACTGACATACAAATATATTATTAATTGCCCATTATTTATTCTTATCTATTATTTTCTACATTTAAAGATTATTATTTATTTTTAAAAATACAGAAGATTTTTTTGTTTCTTAAATATTAAAAAGTAACTACCTACCTAAAGGCTAAACTAGATATGTATCTACCTATGTGTATTGCATTTTTTTTAATGAATAAAATCAGTTTTACTAATTTTGATCATTTAGTTCAATGGGCACCAAATACCTAATTATTTTGATAAGGAAGACACTTATTGACTTATAATATCATTAAACACAAAAAGGCATATTTAAGAAATTATTTTCTTAAAAATCCAGTTCATTATACTTTAAGCATATACCTAAATATGTTTTAATTGCCTAGGTATATTCACTATTAAGATATTTTGATATTAAGAGGTGTTTGTAAATATGAGTTTCACCAAAAACATAACAAGGTACTCATGTTTTGTGTACTTACTTAAAAATTGAGATTTTTTAAGTAAATTAATTACAAATACAAAAATAGGTGGATTGGATTTAATTTAACTCACTTTCAACTTTAGATCTTTCCAAAAATATTGTTGCAACTTTGGGATGGACAGACGGATCTGTGTTCCAATCGTCATGTTCGCGTTCACTGATGTGTTGTAAATTGCCAACGCTTTCCTCGCCTTCTTGTGTAAATTCGTTTATAGTGCCGTTGACGTCTTTGCGCCTGGTCAGAGGCGTAGTGTATGAGCAACAACTTGTCAAATTGCCCATGATTTTTGACCAGCAAACACTTGTCAATACACATGAAGGTCACAAAAACGTAATAGTGATATGGTAATTTATATTAAAGAAATAACATATTTAACAATTTTTTTTTCTTAATATATACACAAGTAAATAATAAAAATATTATTCGACGTTTACGATCAACAAGCCACGGCGGCGAGTTTGTGATCTCGAAACTGCCGATATTAACTGATCAGCGGGGACATTCATTCGACGACGCGAATTCTTTTTTTATCTAACTACAAAAAAATTACGCCTGTCGGTCAACACATCATTTCTAATATTTTAGTTGTGATGAACTGATGGCTAATCTAAACACTTGACACTACAGAAATGTTTACTTAAACTACATAATAATAATAATAATAATAATGATAATAATAATATAATCATTATTGTACACATAACCAACAAATCGGTCTAATCATTTATAGGCCGTAACTTGATATGATAACGACGGGGTTGCATCGTACACGTAATGTCGTCGTAAAACTGACCATGCATGTAAATTAATGACGCCTGAAAATTACATAAATTAAATAGTGCTCAAGTGCGTTACCGTTACTTTATATTCTATTGACAAAATATCGGTATTTTCGGACGGGAATAAAAATAACCGTACTCGATTTCGTGCGATTTGATTATCGGACATTTTGACTTGTCGATGATATAACGTACCGCCACCGTCAGTCATCTAATGATTTTTACGTAAAAAATTAAAAAAAAATGTAAAAAAATTCTCATTTGAGCGTTTTGTTCCGATACGTCTGTCTCATGTCTGGCCATCTGGGCGTTTTGAGTAACACGATCGACTAATCGTTATCATTTTTTCCATAGGAAAAAAGTTCATATGCAGTCATTTGATAGCGTTTTATTTTACTGAAACATTTATGCAGCGTCTACCGTTTTTCCATCATCTGGCTTCACTATAATATTGTTGATTAACGTTCGTGATACGTGCAGAATGCTGATTTCATACACAATAGAATCAAAATAACATGTTTGTACACAAACATAATAAAACGTGAGTAATATATTACTAATCTCAAAAAACTAATGAAAGTACCAAATACAATATGTTTTTCTTAAATTACAGATTTTAAGAACTGTGAAATTATCGCCTGGTGATTGTTACCAGCTCGAATGATCTAGTAGTCATTCTGGTTGTAATTTCATTTTTATAGACTTTTCTTATTAAATAATGAGAATGAGTGACGAAACGCCCGTCAGTTCTTTAGTCCTTCCAGTATTAATTAGGCCAATTTTATCACAGGTATTTATAATCAATGTAGATCACTTATTTATGTAAATAAACGGTACTGCGTTAGTTGTTATCCTCCTAAAATGTGTTTACTAGTATTTTTTTTTTTGGATTTTGAATGTTTTTTTTATCATGGTTTTTATATTATTTATTTTGATTTACAATATATTGTATCTAATAGTAGTAGGTACCTAATTTTCGACATCTATGTCTAGTTATCTTTTGTAGTTTAATATGACTCTGGATAATGAACAACCATTTCAATATTTTCCAAGTAAAATTGGCTTTACATTGTTTTATATTTTTAATTGTATTATAAGTTGTGATATTATTTTTATATAATTAATTTAATTTTAAATTATAAATAAGTACCTACTCAAGTAGGTGCTAGGTAGAACTCGATTTTCTAGTATATTGTATATACCTAGTATTGAATTGCTAATTATTATAACCTACAAATAAAAAAGTCGGTACCTATATTAAATAATAAAAAACCAAATATCCATCAGTATAATTTTAATATCACTCTTGTAATAATAAATGTATTATTCATAGGTGATTTTGACCTTTATTTTTGAAATAATCAATACGACATAATGTTAAGTGTTTCCAAAATATCAATTATTCTGAAAATGCAAAATATTTTGAATTAATGTATATAAGTTTCAGGTTTGAATAAATTGCTTATAATAGGTATATTGATGTTAAAAAAACTATTGACAATTTTTTCTTAAAATGTTCATAATTTTACTTATTTTTAAAATCATTGTACCTATCTTAATCTAAACAAATAAATAAATAATACCAAATGATATACTATTCAAATCCAAGAAAAAATAAGTAGATGAATTAGTTTTTGGAGGGTGTCTACTAAATTAGTATTAATAAAAGTATAGTAAATTTTAACTTTTTCATTTTCAGTTGGAGAAACGTAATGTTTCTGCATCTCAAACTTTAAGGTCGGCATTGTTTAAAACTGAAAATACTCATCCAGGGTTTGCATACCATTTAGTTGCTGGTATAATGAAACAAGGTGATATTAGTATAAATATGAATGAGAGTGTATTGAGACTTCAAGGATCAGTATCTGATCTAGAAGGTAAGATAAAATCATTATGGGATAATCATTTAAGTCTATTTGAGCAAAACATTTAGAATATTAGCAATTCATTATATATGAAATGTCTATGCATTTAATTAAATGTTAGTGTGTAAGAGCTATTATCACTTAAAATTGTTAAAAATGTCAAATACTTCTAAAATCTATTAATTTATTACTAGTGAAAACAGTTAAAAGAGAAAGATTTTTTAAGTACTTCCAGTGGTCGAATTTAAATTTTGTCAAAAGATTTGTATTCATTAAACTTTTTAATAGGTTATGTATAAAAAATATTTAACATTTTATAACTTAATTTATATATAATTGAAAAAAATTTTGATTTTATTTATAGCTTGTAAAATTTAAAAATCAAAAAATATTTTTTCTACATAACTTAGAAAAGAGGCTAATTAATTAATTCAAATCAGTATTTAGACATTGAAAGGTATGTAAAATGTAATCTGCTTATTGGTTTAAAACCACAAAATATACGGGATGTTTCAACAGCCATAATAATAAATATTAAGAATTTTAAAATAATTTACATTTTACTATTTTATATATAATACATTATGGAAAATATGAATACAAATCTGAAAAATAGATTTTCTTCTAATTCAAATAATATAGTACAATCAGTACCAGATAACTTGGTATATTGGTGACAACACAACCACTCCATACAAGTAATTCCTAGTGTTTAGAGTCGGCCGTAATAATTAATTTTTAAATCTATTACAATAAACCACTCACAATGGTGACAGCCAACGATAGAACAGAAAAACAATTAATGGTAATTAATATATATTGGTTTTGCACCGCTGCTACCATATCAATTTATCTGGCGATAACTGCTATTATTATTCTAATCAATAAGTGGTAAATGGGTGCTTGGAACCTGATATAGCTAAGTTTTATATCACTATCAAGTACAAATAATAATAGATCAATATATAATATATTATAATATAATAGGTACTGATAAATACATATTATCTACTTTTTATGATTTATCATCAAATTAAATTATCTTAAAATTTTTATAGTTCAATAAATAGTTTTATTAATTTTTATTACATTATTATAATAATTGTATCAGTTTTAAATTCTGAGCGGATCGAAGATGCTAGTGATGTTTATTATTTTTTCTGTGTCTTTGTGACTAAAATATCCAATTGATATATTTGATCCCATTTTCTGGTAACTAATTTATTCAAGAAGGTATATTTTAACAATCCGTCTAGTTCATCTGCGCTCTTGGTGGCTGATACATGTTTTAATTTGTTGGGGTTATTAAAATTGTGGTAGCACAAATGTGTTATCAACATGTATTTTTTAAAGTTATCTATATGAAATACTTCGTGCAAAATACTGATTTTCCAATACTATCCATGATAATATAAAAATTATTGCACTTAAAGGTATGGTATGTCACACATTGTTCAATTAATATTTTCAAACCCCTGACCTGGTCAGACATATGATGTCACCTGAGGGTATAGATGAACTTACAGGTTATAAAGAGGTCACTTTTTAAGAAAAACTACCAAAAATTAACTTGTGAACAGGAAAAACATAATTCTGTCCAATTAGATTTTTGTTATTTTTTTAGAAATTCTGAAAATAATGATTCTAAAATGTTGAAATTTGTACATACATTAATAAAAATAATAAAGTACTATTGTAATTTAAACTAATGGTGTGTCCATAATTTTCTTGTTGAGGTTATTTAATCTAATATAGATTCTAATATTCTAATACAAATTCAGATTGTTTGAATTATTTTGTGATCATTTTTTGACCAATGAGAAGTGGAGCATGCCATAAGCCATATTTGCGCAGCAAATTATCAAAATGAAATTGTTGCAGTCATACCTCTTTATATTGTCATGGTTATGAAAATATGGTATTTTGTAGGGCGACCGCTTTGATAACCAATATAAACGAGAACATTTTAAAATGTCTCTCGCATTGTTATCTATACAAGTTGGAGCTCGAAGGAATAAAAGTGGTAGCCACAAAAAATAAAGCCCTAGTTGTTTCTGATTCATCTTATATATTTCAATATATTATATATATTCGAAATCTTGTTAGTTAAAACATATTACCTATATTTTTATATTATTAATAATATTCTTTATTAAATAATTAATTTATATATTATATTATGTACTTATACTAGTGTCTATATAGCAGTACATGTCTTGTAGTATAATATTATAGTAAGTATTAAGTAGTAATTATGTAGGTGTGTGTACCTATATATATATATATAATATTATTTTAATAAGTATTATAATTAAATAATAAAATTGATAAAATGTTTTTTTTTAAATTTATTCAATATATACCAACTTTGAAAAAATTTAAATCTAGACCCATTTTTTCACCAAAATTTGAATACATTTCATACTGAAATAATAAATGTTCTTGATAAATTTGTCTATTGAAAAAATATAGTTAGAACAAAAGATGTGTTAAATTTTCAGGTATAAAAACTAAAATTAACCCTTTTATGAAATAAAAATCCAAAATTTTAAAATTGTTAAAAATTAAAAAAAAAATTTTCATATTGACGTTATATTTAAATACATTTTCAGCATAAATATCTAGTCCCTAGGATCATTTTACCCAGAAATAAAAATAGTCAATTTCACCAAAATCGTATAATTTTTCAGTACTTTTTCCTTAAATCATTGAAAAACTGTTGAGAAAATCTAAAAATGAGCTCTTTAAGTATAAACTATATTCAATTTACTACCAGATAATAGATAAGCTTGGTGTACTCCTCATGATATAATCTTTAATTAGACACAAAAAAAAGCATCATTGTAAAATCAATACATTCTTCACTTGGCCAAGAACCTAAAATATTGATAATATTAGTGCTTCAAAATAAAACTCGACATAGTACAGTAATAAATAGTAATTTTAGTATAAATTATAACTTATAAAAACCGTATGAATTGAATTAACATCAATTGAGTTGATTGAAGAAATTTTCTCACATGTCAATTTATTGCAAAAAAAAGGATACCCTTATGTATCTTTATTATCTTTATTTAATTAGTAGAAAAAATAAAAGAAACAGAAGTTATTTTCTTCATTATATTATTAAAAATTGTTTTTGCTTTTTTTCTTTGGTTTTTTTTTTTTTTTCATCAAACATTACCAACAAAATTGGTTATAACCATATTTTACATAAATATTATATTTTATTAAATACTTAATACCTATTATATTTTACTTAAATATTATTATTAAAAAGATAAAAACTATGGTGTAGTGAAAATCATGAAAAACATTTTACATGAAAAACTGGGTAGGAATCAACTAGTGTTGACATGTCTACCGCCCATAGCTATATGGTCTTATGACGTGTTTTTATGTGAGCTCCAACCTGTGTAGATAATTGTGGTTTCCTGTAAATGTGGAAGTAAAGATATAAGCAGATTTTTTTACTGTTAAATTTGTTTAATTTCCAGTATAATTATTAAGTTGATACCCATTTATTTAGTTTTATAGTCAAAAAGATGTAATAGTATGTCTGTAGCAAAAACGGTTTGCTTTTGTTGAATGTGATATTATGTCTATAGTAGGGAAAACAATTAGTGTAGTTTAATATTAAAACTAAATATTTTTGATGAAATGTACTACACTTCTGATGCCAATTTAAATATATAATATACACATGTAAAATATTTCAAATTAACGGATTTTTTAATAAGGGTTTTAAAAAAAGTAATTTAAAAGAGATCATCTCTTATTTTTAATCACAAAATTTATGCAAAAATCCTGTATTTATCTCATAGCTATTTCATCTGATACATGTCAAATTATTTTATTAGAATTTTGTATAAAAGTTATCAGTGTATTTAAAAAAAACTACTATTTTATTTATTATTATTCACATTACTAATAATCATTAGTAATCATTCTATGATTACTAATTATAAATATTATTATAATAGATCATTCTATTATTACAATTTAATTTTTAATCATTAGATTATTTAACAAATTCAATAAGTAAGCTTATTGAATTTGTTTCTAAAAAAGAACAGCTGGACTGATACCTTTTAAATATAAATTAATATTATTATAACACAAGTAGTAATAATAAGTAATAAAATAGCGTACAACACACAGGCAAAATACAAATATTAACACCAGTTACACTGCAGTCTATGGCTGTAATCTATGTCAATAGATAATAAGTACTAACTGAAAAAATAGAATTTGTCGTATAGATAAAAGTACATTACTCATATTGTTACATGCATTATTTGAACAAATTTTGTCACAAATTGTATAATATTTTAACTGTATATTTTTTGGGAAGTAAAATTGAAATATTAACTGTATATACGCTAAAGTAAAGGAATGCATTTTCGAATAAATATTATGAACTCAACTCTCCGAAAAATACACTATAGCACTATGTGCTCTTGTGAACCATTACACGAATCGTGAACAACATATGTTTTGAAAAATATAATGACTAATATTAATAATATATTAATCTCTTTCTTTTTTTATGATTGTTATCGGCAATATTCTTTCCCCAGAACCGTCCCTAGGCATTACTCATATATTCATAGTGACAGTCCGTTGTGTTTGTCCACCTGACATGCCAGATTTCTATCATGGATTCTCTCATAATCTTTTCTGCTTTTTTAATGGTTAGCATCTGTATTAGCATTATTTCAATATTTCTTCTCTCCAGTGCTAGTAGATCTACAGGTGGTGTACCTACCAGCAGGATGGACGCTATGTCCAAGACTGAACTATAGTACCTGCTCATACATATAGCCATAATATATAAAATAATAATAATAATATATTGATCTAACCAATTTATTATTTTAACGTTTCAGTGGTCAAAATTAAATTTATAAAAGTTATTCTAATTTAAAAGATATAAGAAATTATTTGTAAATAATAATGATACATTTTTTTTAATACACAATATCATTGATAATAATAACAATTTTTAATAATATTTTAAATATGAACCTAAAAAAACTTATATGTATCTATAATAACTTATAATAAAGACAGTGATTATTGTTCTTCGTAATAATTTGTTTTTGAAAAAAGTATGTTAGGTAGTTGACTTTTTATAAAGTGATAAAATTGTTACATTTATTTTATTTTTGTTTTAGTGTATATGTCAATTAATGGTATTACAATTGGCGCAGATAATATTCAATATAAGCAATTCATTATGTTTGGAATATATTGTGTTTACGTAATTGGATGTTAGTGTGTATGATAGAGCTCTGCTTGGTCCAACTTTTCATAAACCGGACCAAATTGATAATTTAAAATTAAAACCAATCCATTACCAATAAAAGACTAATATAGCCCAAACCGACCAAGTCGGACCAAAATATGTTTTAATGAAACCGGACCCAACCAAAATTTTAAAATCAGAACAAACGGGACTGGACTAATTCAAACTGAATTTAAATTGAAGTAAACCAGATTGAACCGAACAAAACTAATGCACTTATATAATGAAACACTAAATAATTTTACCCAATTATTTCATGCAAAGATCAATTTTCTCAGCCATGTTTTCAGATTTATGTATTATCATTGATTATATATAATTTATGTTTTATCCAAGGTATACCTACTATGTTCTAAGTACATAATAATAATATATATTAAAAAAATTAATGTGGGTACTAGATAGTAGAAATCAGCGAACACACATGTATAGTATACCTATAAAATGTCATAGGGATTCCCCAATGGCCAATATTCGCATTTCACCATAAAACAGATAAACATTAATTTATACATTTGAGCATACCTAATAAAAATGATAATACACAATGTAGTAAGCAGTCATGTATAATATATATTATCTAAATATCTGGGATTTAATAATAAATGTATATATAACATTTTTCACATAAATAATACATTTTAGCGTTCACAGAAAAAAAAAATAGGATCAATATTAGATTGACCAAATTTTTTGAATTGAGGACCAAACTGTACAAAATTATTTGTAATCAGACATAACCGAAATATTAACTTAAATAACCGAATCCAAACTGAACCAAACCAGTGATATTTTTTATATAGGAAGACCGAACCACATCAAGGTCCGGTTCGGTCTGGACTATGCAGAGCTCTGATGTGTAAGCCTTAATCACTCTAAATTCTTAGAATTCCAAATGCTCCACACATTTTTCCCAATTTTTACTGCTAAATTGTTATAAAACTGCTGAAATAGAAATATTTTTTCTAGTACTTACAATTGTTCCGATTCAAATTCTGTAAAAAAAATTGAAAACATTTTTACTAGGTTATGTAGGAAAAATATTTAATATTTTACAACTTAATGTACCTAGATATTTATAAATAAATAAAAATATATTCTTATTTTTTAAATACACTTAATCTTAAACCTTTTTAACATGTTTATGGTAGATAAAGCCAATTGAAGTCATTTAGCATAGTTCACATATGCAAAAGCGTCATTGGTATTTTGTTTTTCAATTTACTGATATTCAGTTAGCATTACAATTACATAACTTAATTTTCATTTACAAATAATATTTAATATATATGAAAATTGTATCTCAATATTTCTATTTTCAGTCTTTTATTTATCCAGGTAATTAAATTCAAAAGCAATTTATATACGTATTTAAATTTAAAATTTCAAAATAAAAATAAAAAATTTTTATAAAATTATATATTTAATATTATAAATTAATAAAAATGATCTAGTGGAAAATATTTGTAAATATTTGGTAAATATAATAATATATTTTAGTATATAATAGTATTATAATAGCATCTGATCAAAAAATGTATATGTGGTGCTATATATTAAAATGATCTGCAGTGAACGTGTTAAATAAAATAAATATTTTCCTACATAATCTAGAAAAGAAATATACATTTATACATATTCAAAACAATTAGAAATTGGACATCAAAAAGTATGTAAATTAATCTTCTACTTATTTGACTTATTGGTCTAAAAACAAAAAATATGGTATTTCCAACAGCTCTAAACAAGAAATAAGTCACTGGCAACAAGCGACATAGAGCGAGCGTTTTAACTTTTAAAAGTGTTTAACTTTTTAAACTGTTTTAAAGTGTTTACATGACATAAATATGTTTCAATTTCAAACCGATTAATTCCAACTATTTTAATGTCATCATATAAACATAGTTATTGACTTATTAAAATTATTTTTATTTGTATTTGTATTTATTTTCCATTGTGTAATGTATTTTGGTAATTAGTGAATTCCAGCAATTTAATTGTATAAACATTTTTAGTTTAGTAAATTATATTATAATTTATAATAAATAAAGAGGAAACATTTATTTTATTATTGGTTTTAATATTCTATTATATAATATTTTAATATACATAATATAGAATAATAATAATATTTTTCAACGTATACAATATACATTGTTATATATTGTTTAGGTGGTGAATATCGGTTGAATAGATCTGAAGATGCATTTCAAGAATTAAATAAAAAATCTATGGCTTTAAAAAGAATATTAAGTCGTATACCAGATGAAATCAATGATCGTAAAACGTTTTTGGAAACAATTAAGTAAGCCATGAAAAATATAGAATAATTTTAAATAAACTATCATTATTCATATTATATTATATTTATATTTATATTATTTATTAATCAAAAATAATAATTATATTGATAACTATTATAGTATTATAATATACTCCATTGTGCCACATATCGGGAAACAGGGAAAGTTAAGAGATTTTATTGAAAATCAGGGAAATTAAAAAAAAAAAAATAGGCTGAAGTTTTGCATTTGGGTTCTTGAAAATAAAATACTAAATATTGAAAAATCCAAATACAACTTTTATTTGTACCCACGAGTGTAAATATACCCTACAGTGGTCATATATTCAATAAATTGAATGTTACGTGATTTGTTGGAAATGATTTTCAAGAATTGTATAAACATATTATATAGAACTTGACAGCTAACACAGTAGCTCGTCTGTAAAATGTTAAATACTTTTGGCTTAAGCGGTGGGTATGCTCAATAATAATAATAATTATTATTATTATTGGTCACGGTGGCTCATTTTTCATGCTTACGACTAGAAAGTTATACCAATAAATTATTCTGATATAATAATTTTAATTTTCATATTTTTCCATCATGCCACTTGGCTTTTAGGTCTAGGAAAAATATCTAAAAACTCGAAGTATAACATTTATCTGTATTCAATTTTACAATTATCCATTTCTTCATACCATGTAATCTAGCTTTTAGGCCTGAAAAAAATCTAAATATCACTTATTTATAAACCTATCGGGTTAATTTCGGGAAATAAAAGTAAATGTATTTTTAATTTTGTGAACCATTGTATGATGAAATATCTTGCCTTAAGTCAATTTTTTTCCTTAGTATCCAAAAGTAATTTTTTAACCAAAAATTAATATAATGTATTTAAGGTCAAAAATACTCAGATTCATTATTAATCTTGTTATATCTGTACATTTTTTAACTCTGGCATTATTATATGCTTTTATCAATGATATTGAAATTCTCAAGTGTCAAATTAAGATTGTTTAAGAACTAATTATTTTATAAATTAATAATAATATAATAAAATATAAAAGTATATTGGAATTTATAATGGCTAATAAATAAAATAAAAAAAATCGAAAGGAAGGAAGGAAGGTAACAAAGAAAGCATTTTATTTTATTTTTGTGGCAACCCTGAATTTATAAGTTGTTTGATTTTAATTAGGTATAATAATATGGTGCTGGTGAAAATTAAAATGTAAAATTAAAATTATTTTCTAATAATGGTTTTTAAAGTATAAAACTTATCTTTCGTACAAGTTTTATCAAGTTGTGTCCAATTTAAAATTTTAATACACGAGGGTTGTCTCATCTTGAAAATATTTATGCATGAATTATGTCATGTCTATTTTTTTTGCATCAATGTTAAGCAAATAATTTAAATATAACAACAATTAGTTCAAATTAAAAAAAAAAAAAATTATAATGTATAAAATTGTTTTAGAAATCTGTTAGTACGGATATACATTTTATTATGACACCAATCTGTTGTAACTTGTAGGCACTATTACACTATTATTTTATTTTTGCTGAATTAATTTAATTTCAAAATAAATGAAGTTTATAATTAGCACTGTAAAAATTAAACAAAGATGTATGACATGCATATTTTTGAATGCTCTATTCAGTTAGTTGATATCAAGTAGCAGACAATAATTGATTAATTGGTGCATATACGCTTATATTTAATTCCACCACTAATGATTTCTCTATAAGCACGGTGACGATGTTACAAACTGACATGTGATAATAGTGCACAATAACAACAGCCAAAAACAGAGTAGCTATTGACCAATGAGGGGTTTAGTATCATTCCTCAATTAATTTCACATGCACGTTTTGGTATAAACTTAAACTGAATAGAGTATAGTAATAAACATTTGAATTTTAAATATATTTTTCATAGACATAAATATATCTAATATAACTGTTATACCAACATGTGTTTTAGATTAATTTAATAAGAAAAGTAAATAAAATACAAGTATAAAATTTATAATAATCGATAACAATTTATTTATATGTATAGTTTCTTCTATTATTTATATTTTGGGGAAGTATTGTATTTTTTATAATTATTATAATAATATATTCAATTTGGTTTATCGAATGAACATCACCAACAATAAAATAATAACAACAATTAATATTGTCAGCAATAAACAGGCAGTACCTACCTAAAACTCTTTTTGATTCATTACATTGTAAGTTATACACTTAATACTAAAAATTAATTATATTTACAGAGAGATAGCCAGCGCAATTAAAAAATTACTTGATGCTGTTAATGAAGTGTCTGCATATATTCCTGGACCCAGTAACAAACAAGCATTAGAGCAGAGGAAACGCGAGTTTGTTAAGTTTTCCAAGCGTTTCAGTAATACACTTAAAGATTACTTTAAAGAAGGACAGTAAGTAAATTTAATGTTTTAGTAATGGTTTTAATTAGTTTGAAATATTTTGTATATTGTATGTATTATCTATTTTGTTGTATTTTATTTCGGAAAAATATCAATTCATTAATGTACTATATAATTATATATCCTAAATATTTTATTACAATATTAATTTTGCAAAAATTACATGATTTGATAGAACCACATTTATATAGAATATAACAATATACACTAAAATCAAGTTATTTTTTATTTTTTTATTTTTATTTTATTTTTATTTTTAGTTTTTTTATGTATGCAGTGTATTTGCATGTTCTATGTGTGGTTCATATTCTATATTGCTTAATACACCATTAAAGATAGTATTACATGTGTAAAATTAATATATTGCTTACACATAATTACAGGAGCAATTTAAGTTAGCGAAGAATTGTAGTTGCTATTATTTGAAGTCTCAAATATTTTATTTGGATTATTTCACTTTGAGATTATTACCGAATTGTCTAAAATAAAAATCCTGACTTCACTTCAAAACTTAACTTCAGTATTATTATATGCATATCATATATTTTAACTTTAAAATTTGTTTGAAATTACAATTATAAATTATAATATCTGTTATTTATATGATTATTCTTAATATAGTTAATAAGACATTTATTTTATTTGTATCATATACATTGTTGAATTAAAATTAAATTAAAATACATTAAGATAGCTTTGACATGTATTCAGAGACTGAAGCAGTAAGATTAGTAACATAAATATATGTTGATAAAAAGAGGTGGGTAATGTGATGGCAAGTGATATAAGGAAAATGGGGATAAATGTAGAAGATGAGTCAAGTGGAAGTGTAGGATTAGGCTAACTCCAAATAGTTGAGAGAGAAGGTGAAATAGAAAAAGAAGAAGATACTTTGTTTAATTAGATGAAATTGCTACAGTATCACTTTTATCAACTTTTCGAAAATTTTCAGGAGCCAAAAAAAAAAAAACAGTTTTTCAGTTTTATACTGTACATTATTTACAATAAAATTGGTTATCAAATATTATTTTATTTAAAAATGTATTCATTTATTTTATTATATCGATATATAATCAATTTAGTATTTTATTATATATGTCAAATTATCTCTTAATTTATATAATAAATATTTATACAAGTGGTATTATAGAACATATTCATATCAAAATTCAATGTGTTATCATTCTAACACATTTTAGCGGGAAATAAATAACAATACCATAGTTTAACTTTAATAAAATTGTATTCTTCTTAAAAATACAAATCAAAAAGTTAATCTCGAAAATTGTCATGTAATCAGTACCGGAATATTCTAAAAACATCTTATATACAATTTCTAAACATTAACTGTAACCATATTTTGAGTATATTATGTCATATTAGAAATTATATAATTTTGTACCTTATTACACATATGTATTATGTAATAATCACTGCATATTTTATATTTTGTTTCAGTGCCAATGCAGTATTCATTAGTGCCTTATATTTAATTCATCAAACAAACCAAATTATGGTAACTGTAAAAAGCAAATGTGAATAAGATTTGCAATTAAATTTTGAGTATATTTCAATTAGTGAGTAAGATAAACAATACATTCCACTACCAATTATTTAAATTATTGTTCCCATAAAAAAATTACAACAATGTTATATAGTTTTAATGTATATCGAATTATATTTTTAATATTTATCTTGTATTTATTATTAAAATGTATTTGTCATATTTAGTAAATTATAATATAATAACATTATTTTTACAAATACTCAATATTAATTAAATGGATTATGAACAATGTTATTTTGATTTGAGTTAATATAAACAAAAAAGTTTATTATAATTATAATTTTAATTATTTTTTGATAGATGTATTTAATTATAGTAAATTAATGATCACAAATTATATTAATTTAATGCATTGTTCAAGAAAATGAATATTTTCCTTAAGGGGCCCAGTGCCGCCTACTTAATGGGGAACATAATATAGACAATTTCAATTATATGTTTTATTGATGGTATCTAGGCTGTGTGAGTGTATGGTTATGTAAATGGGTTTAGTGTGAGTAAATACATACTGATGCTACATATGTACATAGTACATAGTACATATCTACAAGTACATAGTGAACATTATGTATATAATTTTTTTTGTAATTCTTGTCATTAAATTACCTAACGGAAAAAGAGATAGCTCATTGTACAATTTATATATTTTGAAAAAAAAATTTAGGAGACAATTTAATTAATTTTTGTGAATATTTTATATATCTATGTTAAACTTAAAGCTGTAAAGTATAAGAAATAAATTAAATCTGTTAATTTTACAAGTTATAATTGTTTTGAACTGGACCCCTTAATTGAAAATATAGTATAATATTATAATTTGAGGTGAATCTTGTAGTGTTATATTAACTATTATTTTGTAATGTTTAAATATTCATAAATGTTATTTTTATATGCACAGTATTATAGTAAAAATGAATGTGATTAAGTACAAGTTTTAATAATAATTTTTGATATAATATAATATGAAGTAAATCATATTATGTTTATATGAAAAATAATTATTACCAATATTTATTATTATTTAAATATACTATGAATTTAATGTTTAAGTCTTTATTATGTTTAGAATCTTTCAAAACTCTATTTTTGTCCGCAAGTAAACCATTGTTAACCCTTACATATTATTAAAAACTAATTTATTGAACCTGTATTATTAATATTACAATTTGTTTTTAATTTATTTTATTACATTAGGTAAATTGAATTGTGTTTAGAAGAATTCATTTGTTTGAGATATAATATTTTAATTAAACCATTCAGAATGTTTTTCTATAGCAATTACTGTCTATTATTATATTTTTAATGAAGATTACAATTTATGAATACCTACACATTATTTAAAATATATTTAGAAACGTGTGCAATTTACATTGTGTTTAAAAAGAGTTGTATTGTATTTTGATCAAAAATGTATTTTGAATTTTAAAAATAGTATGTTTATTATCTATATATTTTGTTAAACTTATTGTTATGAAACTGAGTATTGATGATTATTATGCTGCATGTTTTCAAGTTAGCAGATTAATGCTAAGAATGCTTATTCCTAATTACAGCAACAATTAACTGATCTATCAGAGGAAGGCATTAAGGTTATATATGGAATATGATATATTTTTCGATAGACAGTTACCAAACTAAAAATAACAATTTTATGATTCAAAATTAGTACCTATTTCTATATGAATATACCAATTAAATTATTCATTTATTTATTTGTCTACTTAAATGTTTTAAATTTATTTTAAAAGGTTGTTCCTATTGATCCGCTGAATTGTCATGTTAAAAATTTTAATTTATATAAAGCTTAAGTATTGATAACAAATATTAAAATTAATCTTATTCTGGTACCTACCATGTTTAAGTTTGATTTAAAATGTGTATATCTTTTTTACAGGTACCCTATATCAATTGGTGCACACTACTTGTGTCCCGAAAAAAATAATTAAAATGTATGACCTACTCGTGTCCCTAGTCCCTGTTTTGAAATTTTCAAAATTTTCAACTATGAATAAAAACATTTTTGTTATACAATTTATTTGATTCACATTTCACCTGCATATAATAATAGCAGTAATATTATAATTTAATAGGAAATAAATAATTGTATAACAATAAATTTATATATTTACTATTTTAAATTTCATTTTATTTTTTATTTATTGTACATTGATTCACAGAAATAATTATCAATTTTTTAATTTGTCTCAATTTATTTCTTTATTTTATATGTAACAACATTATACAATATTGTTGAGTTGAGTTGTAGGTATCTAAAAGTAGTTTAGTATAGCCTTATAGGTGTTATATTAGATATACCCAAGAAGTTTCTACAGAATCATTTTGTTTTTTTCGAATATCTTATTTTAAATTCTTCATAAATTTATTATTGCTATGTCTTTATCAAATACTATAGCCTATATATGTATAGTTAATACTTTATATTATAATACTTACTCTTATCGTGACCAAAATATGTTCCAATTTTAGGTATGTAAATATGCTATTGCTTATCAACTGGTTTTATCAGTATTAACTTTGAGACGCAAATTTAACTATTAAACATATATATGTATATATATTAACATTATAAGTACCTGTACCACAGTGTGCATTATTTTACAGAAAAAAATATTTTCTCAGACTGTAGTTCAAACCAAATTTTGACATAATATAGTTGATAAAATTATAAAATATTATGATATCTATGTGCTAATATTATTCTTTTAAAAATAATCTTAAAAAAGTAATTTATATTTTATAAATATTTTTTTGGAGGATTTTTATAAATTGCATAACTTATCAATTTTATTTTCGAAAAAAAGGACTACAGTAGAAGACACATAATTTTGTTTACTGTATTATATAAAAATTATTTTTTTAATTATAACCAGCTCAAGAAAATATTAACCATTCTTATAAATTGGTTTTGTTAACAAATATTGTGATTGCACATTAATAAAAAGTGCTAGGTACCTACTGCTACAGAATTACTTTTAAAATGTACTTGAATAATTAAAATTTTTCTAAAAATGTGTGAAATTTCCTTTATAGAATCTCTTGAAAATCTCAAGTGTGGGATCTTTTTTATGATTAAATTAAAATGTCTAAAATGAATGGAAAATGAAAATGTTTATTTTGTAATGACTAAATACAAAATAATAAATAAATTGTTATTACTACTATTGGCAATAATAAATTTAATTTTCGAGTACCTATTATAAAATACATTTCATTCTCATTCATAATTTAATCCATTTGTATTTATTTAATTACAAACAGAAATATAATTTAGATATAAATTAAATTAACGCCACCGTCATCTAACTACCTCATTTGTTACCTGGGAGTCGAACCGGAGACGTTGTGCACAAAACTACGCATTTCGACCACAGTTGACCCCCAATTTAGAAATATATTAATTACATATTTTGAGCAGAGCGATGACCCTATTGATTTTACTATTATTTTTTTAAACACCATTATGGTTAGAAGGTATCGGCTAGGAGTTTTGGAGTAGAGTTTTTTTGACAGCAAATCCATTCTAGATGGTACTTACCTACCTAAATTCTAGAGATCATTTAAAATTTTTTCAATAACTTTCTTAAGTGTAAAGAAAATCTACCATTTATATCGGAAAAAATGTATAAATAGGATAATAACAAATAAAGTTTCCATGGTTATGGTTATTGGTTTCCACTATATTTTACTGAAATAATAAAATTTTTTTTACCAATAGTTATGTAATATGTATATTATATTGACTATTGAGGT
Organism: Pemphigus obesinymphae; assembly: GCA_025469235.1. Classification (NCBI taxonomy): domain Eukaryota; kingdom Metazoa; phylum Arthropoda; class Insecta; order Hemiptera; family Aphididae; genus Pemphigus; species Pemphigus obesinymphae. The sequence goes on from JAIPRL010000840.1 coordinate 57,278, forward strand.
CCTCTCAAATTTTTGAATTGTTTAAATTTAATATATCCTGCATTAACAGTAGGTACCCTACCCGACGGTCGAAATACTTACCCCCCACCTACTAAACGGATGTATTAGAATTTTTTTTATATAAGTATGTTTACACTTTCGGGTAAATAAGTCAATTAAGAGTTTCGGGGTAAAGATATATTTTATGAACCATTTATTCTGGCTTGTCAATATTACAGGTAATTTCTGATTTTCCTAGTGGTTTCTTTAAGCGTAAAAAAACTAAGTAGGTACCTTTTATAATGGAAAATAATAAATAGGGTTTCATGGTTTTTTTAAATAATATTACTTCGAAGCTCCGCTTAGAACTGAATACAATAATTTATCTTTGGGACAATTGACCAACTTCCTTCACTTATGTTCTACCCAACGTCAGTGGCGTTATTTGGAAGGGTGGTGCAGGGTGGGAATTTGCCCCCCTTTGTTGGCAGCAGGCGGCTGCGGCAGTATATATATCATATTATATAAAATTTTGAATTTTGGTACGTTAGAATTAATTTTATCCCACTCAGTGCCGGCGCCAGAGGGGGGGGTGAGGTGTGCTTCTGCACCAGGCCCTGCAAAGTGTATTATTATAGTATTATTAACAATTTGATTTTGATTTTTTGAATAAAATATATAGGTACACGCGTAATATTTTATTTTTGTACCTATTTACAAATTTTCAAACAATGATAATATAACCGTTTAATGCATAAGTTTAATACACATCCCTAACAGCACGGAGATCCTCCCAGGAAGATCTTAGGACGGTCCATTAGGAACGTGAGACCCTAGTAGGAAGTTCCTGTTTAGATTTCGGGCTGGTCTGGGAAGGTCTTAGGCGGTCTGTAGGATTCCGGATGTCCGAGTTGAGACCATCCACAAGACTGCCCATCAGGAACCATTTAGGAACCAATTAAAATTATAAAATGTATAAAAATGACAATTAAAAATAGAATTAGCCAATAACTGTCTGAGAGAGGGGGGGGGCAAATATACAGTGTATACTTACATATTATTTGCATTCACGCGCAGTAAATATTTAATATCATAGTTATTTTCTATTATAATCATAAGGGCAACTAGGATATACCTAAGTATAACTAGTTATAATATTATCTTATAATCATTGGTTTTAGATTTTGAGCGTAGCGATGAATGTATTGGTTTTATTATTTATTTTTATGGTTTATTGACCACTTAATGTACATGTTTTTAAAAATATGTCAAATAAAGTTAAAATAACAATAATAATATAATATAAGTAGGTATCTAATAATAATTGTTTATATTATTACATATAATTGCACTTTTTAAGAAAAAGAAACTACCTATTAATATTTTTTTAAATTCAGCTCAAGTTCATTGTAAATTTCAACTAAATTCGAAAAAAGTTAATTCAAACAAAAATTGAATTTTTATTCATTTCGTTCATATATTATTTGGAAATGGTTTTATATATTAGTAATATAAAATGAATAACACATACAATGCTACAATATTTTCACCATTTGGTAATGATCTCCGTACATTCCATTTAGTGTTAGTTATCTGTTGGTATTCTAATATCCATTTATCAATGTCATGTATAGTTTTTAATTACTCTTAATTTCTTTAAAAAAAAATGTTGTTGTTAGAAACGATTTCATTATTATAACTTTCAGGAAACATCACGAGAAGAACTAGGTATATAAATTGTGTTTATAATTTAATATAAGTACCTATTACTATTATTATTATCTATTATTATGAAATGGTAATAAATTATTATAATAATCACACAAAACAAAAACAAAATACAAAATTATATTATTTCAAACCATATTATTAAAGGCGCGAAATTTAAAATAGACCAATCAAATGCATCGATTCGGTACCAGATCCAAAACAGGGTGCAGTATGTTAAAATTCCGACCGGTTACCAGCAGCGACCAACAGTACAGTACAGTACAGTGGTGCGATGCGTAATAATATATGTAGGTTCAATAATAATATTCACGGGCACAACAATTACTAAAACGGCGATAAATATATAATAATTTTTTACATAAAAACACGCTAATTTACTGAAATTTTAGGCGGTGCACATGCGCCTGTGCTTCTTAACACGGGCCGCTACTGATAACAATTACATACATGCTCGGCGCATGATGGATGTACTCGTAAAATAAATAATAATATTAAAATAGATCGATAGACGCTATTACTAGTATGGTTAGAAATTAAAACTTATAAAGGCACCTATTAATGGTCTATTACTAGTTATTTTACTTACTGATTTCCATAAAAATCAGTACCTATATTGAGAAAACAAATTAATATTCGAGTGCCATAATATAAAAGTAATGTAAAAAATATAATACTATAATATTTGATATATATATATATATATTATTATTTATGTACCTAATGGGACATAATAATATAATATGATTATATTTTCACTAGTATAATAATAATAGATATGCAATGTAGTGTAAAAAGTACCTATACTATATTTACTTTTATCACAGAACTGGCTATTTATTTGATATGTTCTATAGTGCCTGGCCCAAACAAGTCTTGATCAACTAGGTAGGTACCTACTATATTTATTTAGTGTTTCGCCTCGTTTTTTGTAAATATTCTCCCCGAAAAATTAGTCTATATGTGCCTATGACAATAAATATAAAATTATGTAAAATGGAAATTTTACTGAGATAAAATATAAGTGGGAAGAAGTTGGTGAGTGGTTATTTTATCAGTTATTTGGGCTGGTCAAAACTTTTGCCCCTCCCTTTCAAAAACGGAAATGACGCCACTGCCGGACGTGCGAAGTGCTTCCCTGACTTTTTTTTTTTAATTTTACTATTTTTATATACAATTAGATAGGTACCTACCTAATCAAAAACAAAAAACATTTAACTATCTAAAATGTAATAAAGATATGATTATTGAAAACTTAAAATATAGGTATCTATCTATAGGTATGTAATAAATGTACGTGGGTATGTATATATTTTCTACTATAACTAGAATGTCTGGTGCAATTTCAAAAATACTTGGTACACATATTTACATATGACTTATTATCGGGAAAAAAATACTGTATCGGTAACACACTTCTTATGCTCCTAGGGTGGGTTGTGAATGGGTAGCATGTAGATATAATTTAAAATTACCGATATTAGTGTCAATTTCATAGTTTTTGAATGTGTGTGGATAATTTTCATGGTAGGTATTTTTATGAAATCCTAAACAGTAAATCATATGTGTTTATTTTATTAATGTATCATATTTTTCCTGACATAGAGTTATGATAAAATATATATAGTTATATATATATATTCTATACTATACCTATATATATATATATATATAGAGGTATATAGATTATATGCATAAGCGCAATTTGGTGGTGAGAAGACTTTAGTCCCAAATATTTATACAGATCACAATTTTAGCATCGTTCGAAATTGATTGATACGTTCGAATTGGGAGTTGCTAATTTTATTGTCAGGGGGGTTATAAGCCCCCTTACCCCATACAACTTGCTCTTATGATTATATAGTGGTCCATTAGATGAAAATATGTTCTCGAAACCACTAATATACATAGCTGACAGTACCAGGATTTCTGGAGGCATATTTGAGCCTCTTAGTACCTTTTCGAATATGAGTAGAATATTGGAGTTCACAGGAACTCCGAGAGGAATACTCAATTTACTTTTTGGTAAAATTATATATATATATATATATATATATATATATAATTGTATATAGCATACTGAAAGACGCTTTTTTGGGTATTCTTCGGAGGGGGCCATGTTCCCTTTCTATTCCCCTAATGGACATCAATGTTCAGGGGTTTTAAGAAAAAGAGGTAGTAACCAAAATCGCGAGGCGCTTCCTCTTATTATAAGCAATTCACCCAAAAAAGTGAATAGTATGTTATAGGTACCTTAGTAAACAACACACTTTGCCAGTCCTTTGACTGTTATTGAATGCACTACAATGATTCAAAAAATTTCCCCTCCTTTGCCATGCCTATAATTGTATACCATTATTTGATCTTTTATGTACTCACAATTTTATTCCGGCTATACGTTTGTATCACTGGAGAATAGCTTAGTCGGTTAAGCGTGAGTACAAAAGTTATTAAGTATGTAATGGTCGGTCTGTGGTTCAAATCTATTATCTAATTTTTTTACGAAATTTCCAAAAAAAAAAAAACAGAAGTTATTTATGAATGTAATGTGATGGGTCTGAAGCGTGTTTGATTCAAGCATACGAGGAGATAAGCAAGCAGTAGTTCAATCCCTGATTCCAAAGTTAGCAATTTTTTATGGATTTTCAATCATCTTCCATCGCGAGGGGGATAATTCAATGTCATGTAACTTCTCTTGTCATTCATGAGAATGACTTTTTTTTAAAAAAAAATTTATAATTTTAATTGATTCCCATTTGATTCCTGGTGGTTTCCAAATAGAATTCCTATATTTATTCATTTGTTTATATATACATGGAAGCTCTGTGAGATAAGCTATTTAAATTATAGAAGGAACGTCCCTGGAGCTAAAAAATACATTTCATTAGAACTCCCTATAGAATTCCTTGTGCTGTTAAGGAAGTTGGTTAATCGTCACTTCATTCATTGGACAGAATAGTGTATTCATATTATTTTAAATTTGAAAGCATAGATAAATTATTGCATTCAAAAGACGATTCTGAACGAAGTTTGGTAAGTATAATATTATTTAAATAAATGAAGAATTAATAACCATCAAAATTATATTTGTTTTTGTTATTTCCCCTACATTTATTGTTAATATTTCTATTAAAAAACGAAGTTTTTCTTTATGTTTAGAATAACTACTGGCAAATTCAAAAAATTGTCTCTTCAAAGTATGAGCTGAAACCAAATTCCTATCAAAAAAGCTTTTTATTCCAAAATTCCTATTCGATTCCTACCCGAAATAATGTATACGGATATAAAATGAATAGGTACATTATCTTAAAACCAATAGGTACGTTCCTCGCTTCGCTCAGTATCTAAAAGTCTTAAATTCGAATTTTTATGAAATGTGTTGGTATGAAATATATGGACAATAATCAAAAGTACAGATACCTACCTACGCTGACTTGCCCAAGAATAAAAATAAAATTAAAATTTTTATATATTGAACACATTACTAGCTACCTACCTATTATTATAATATATGTGTTTATTCTTTTAGGTATTTTACAAAACCCGTAATAGAATTGTACAATATATCCTACATATGAGTATGAGATTTATTAATATACCTAGAGCCAAGGCTTAAAGCGGAAAAACAATTCCAGGAGGGACTAATGTCCCCATATAGTTATAAGTGTTCCATATTATATCATTATATGTGTATGTATGTATATAGATATATATTAATTTTTTTTATGAATGCACTTTAAACCCCGAATAATAAACAAATTTTTTATTTATTTCATGTAACATTTAAAGCATTAATAATACTAAATTTTATGAAATAAATAATTTTTTTATAAAAACTCAATATTTTTAAAGAGAGTATTTTTATCATAATAATAAAGTTATATATAAGTAAAGAGTGATATCCATTTAAGAAAACTAAAAAATTAAAAAAATCATACAGTTGAAAAGTAGTATAAAAATTAATTATTTCACAAAAATATAAGTTTTTTTAAATTGAACAAGAAAAAATGCAAAATTACGCATTATACATGGTTAAAAGTGGGGGTGAGCATGCTTAGAAAATCACACTATATATGTATCTATATATTATAATATATATATATGAAACTCAATTTTACATTGTTTAATTTAAGAACTATTTCAAAATAAAACAATTATAATGTACTTAAATAGGAACATAAATTGTATTTTCTTTAGTAGGTATTATATGTTTTTTTTTAACATTAAATAACAGAAATTCATAAAAATGTAATATACATAAAAGAAATATATTATACATCTGTATATTATAATACAGATATGTAAAATAAGTAAGCTTAAAGTAACACGACTAGTGCATACAGGCCAAATACACAAGTCGTGTGGACCGGCTTAAGATTCTATTTTAGTCCGTGATTTTTATAAAATACATTTGATAAAACTAAAATAATATATTTGAATATTTGTTTAAAAAAAAAGTAAAAACTATACGATTTAATTACAAAGGAAATTTGAATTATATATTGATTAAAATTTGGTTATAATTTGAGCCTTCCGAAGTATCTTACGAAGAATTTGTTAAAAGGGACGCTTTTTAACCACCGTTAGTAAAGGGACTGAGTCCTCCCGCGTCCCCTCACTTTAACCCCTGTCTATATCTATAGGTACCTACATAAGTACAATAATTGTATTTTCTTATGTTCTTATTACTGTTACTAATTATCAGCATAAAATAAAGTCGCCAATGTAAAATGACTAAACCTATTTTATTTTATAATTTTATACTTTTATCTTTTAATAATTATATTATTTCCGTATAAATACGAACCACAATAATTATAAATTGTACCTAAACGACTTAGAGTATCTACCTAACTAAGTCGCCCAAAGTAGGTAGGTAAATATATTGGCGTAGCTATGATTTGTAAAAGGAAGGTGTCTGCAGTTATTATTAGGGGTCCCAATTTTATGAGAGAGAAAAAAGCTCAATCCATCCCTAAATTACAAATGATATACTTTGATTTACTACTTTATTAATAGTAATATTATTTAAATCAGTGGCGTATTTTCAATTTTTTTCTGGATGGTGGGTTCAATAAATATTGAAAATCAATAACTTATATAACCTTTAAATATTTTACTGTTTTTATGGACAAAATTGATTAGTTGACAGACAAAGGACTGTTGTTAGACAATGGGTAAATGGGAAGGAGAGTTGCGTGGCCCATGTAATATTTTGGTAAATAATATACTTATTCAAAATATTTCAATTAAATTTTGAAATTTTTAGCCTTATAGGCATATAGGTACATTTAATTTCGAATAATAATTTATTAATAATAATAAATATTAATAATAATAATAATAATAATAATTTTAGAATATTTTTGTAAAATATTTTGCACCATATGAAAAAAAATGTGATCATTGCTATTATTTTCAAACATTTATATATATTTTATTATCAAGCATAAATAAAAACGAGTGACAAAATAACTTTTTAACATTATGTATTTTTCTATTCATACATTTTTCCTAATTTTCTAGCAGTAATATAAAAAATAATCCGAGAAAGTAAAAAACTGTATAGTAAATTGGGGGTTTTAGTTTTAGATTATTTTAAGATATTTATTGAAAACCAAGAATATTTTTAGTTTAATATTTAGGCATAAGTATATCTGACGAAAAGGTTGAAAAACTTTGACAAAAATACTAGGTACATAAAAACAGACTAGGTACAGGAAAGGCAATGAGAGTTGTAAAATATAATATTAAAACATTTGGGTACCGAGGCACCGAAATGATCGAACGGCGAGCAAATAATTTGTGCGAATAATTATTGCGCAAAAGTAGATGAATAAAGCGACCGGGTTGTTGTTGATTGCATCACCAAAACACTCCTATTATATAATTATAAAGTCCGCGATATAATTTCCATAGAGTTATGTCTTTGGGATCGACAAATATAAATGATTTTTATAAAATGGTTTTTTTTTCCATTACCTAAATAATTAATGCTTAAATTACAAATTTCTTACGTGTGCTACACTGTATTTCTGGACGTTGTCAAACCCTGTATTTTCCATAGCTGTCAGCTGCCAAAGAAAGGATTTGGTAGGTAATAGTTTTCTTTTCATTGTTCTATATTACTGTAGTCTCTGATGTCTGTCTGTACTCTGTAGTACATTTTCACTTTTGTCTTTTAAAATATCCACGTAAAATTGTTTTCACGGATTATAATATTGGATTGTAATATATATTATTATATATATATATATATATATTACTAATTTACTATTTATCGCATACCGTTAATGACATTGTTGAGTGAGTATAATAGTATTTTTTTTCCAAGTATAACGTCGGTAAAATATTTATTACGCGATATTAAAATATGAGTAGGTACTATTTAGGTATACGTGTCTGGTATAATGTCTAAAGTACTTAACTATTCTTAATTACATAAATGTTTTAGTTAATCAATATATTCTATTAATATAGGTACCTCGGTGCCTACCTAATATTGTTATTTACTTAGGTGTACCTACTTATTACCTATACTCCATAGATACCTATTACCTATATATTGCTATATATTTAAATCGTTGTAAAACAATGAATAAATTATTGTTATTAGTGAAGTTCATAAATAATTAGGAACAAATACACTTTACCGCCCACCTCAAAATGTTCACAAGATATATTATTGAGTTTTAAAAACGACGGGGAAGTCAGAATTTAGGGGTCAGACTTATTTTAGAAGTTATAATAATATTTTAAATTTAACAATATCACGATATTTTCTTATATAGTTAATTTGAAACTAATGCAGTTTAGTAACTACGCGATTTTCCATTGTTGGATTTTAGTTTCAAAGTTATAGCGATTTAAAATTAGCGAATTAAAAAAAAATTACGCGCGTAATTCCGTACCTACGTAGTTTTATGGAATAGCATTGATTACGAGACGTGATACATTTCTGAGTTCATATGTATATTTCATATGACAATAAAATAAAAAGACAGTAAGGTACTGTTTCCTACACTTCGGGTAGACTGGTGACTCAACGGGTAAACCCACGCTACTCGAGAATGACCGCTCCCTACGGACTTCTCGACTTGGGAGCTTAACCCTCACCGGTAAAGAAAATAGCTACCTATAGGGGACTATTTCAACCTATAAACTTGGAATGGCATGCATCGTAATCAGTGCTATTTCAGGTACCTATTACGTATATTTAAATACATTTTTAATTAAATTATTATAAACCTATGTCATGTTACTATACTTTCTATGGGAGTTTTTCTTGTATTTACTGATTTGATGTGATTGAAAATATTGGATAGGTACTAGAAGCTTTCGCATTTCTCATCTATAAAAATTAAAAAATATTGTAGAAAAATGGAATAAATAATAAAGGATAACATTATTTATCGTCTTTGTAGCTGAGTTTTGATGTGTATTTTTAAAACCATTTATGCGTTATTGTAAACAAATTTTTAGTATTTCAAAAAAGTTATACATACAATAAATCATAAACAATTACAAATAAAACGAAAAACGGCTTTACAGAGCTCATAATATGAAAATGTTTTAAAATTTTTTAAAGTAATCTATAAATAGTCTCGTATCTGTATCATTTTTTACTGTTGTAAAAATCACGACATTTGTTTAAAAACATAACTAATTATAAAGTAAAAATAAAATAGGCATTTTAAAATGGTTTTAGAGTTAAAACATAAGTTAGAAAATATTTAAAGCACAATATTTTGGATATTATCTAATAGGTTTTTATCATTTTCTTACTATATAACACCATATCGAATGTACAAAAAGCATTTTATTTTAGTTTTTTTAAACCGCTGCAGTAATTTTTTAAACTTAGATAGATATTATTTGCTTAATATTACAATAAAAAAAATATATGTACCATTTAGGATTATACATTTTTATAAATTCACAATTTATACTAATTTTAGACTATTTTCATATTTACCTATTTTAGGTAAGTACCTACTTAATTCATCTTATCTTACATCGATAAAATGTATTCTTAAAATTGTGTTATAAAGTACTATTATTGTATAATATATCTGTATATATAATAATAAATTATCTATTACAATTTAATATGCTTATTACCACAGACTCAGAGAATATAAATTACTTAATTATAAATAAATTTTTTTTATATTGTAGAAAATTAGCAAATTTATTATCAATAAAAATAAATATATATTATAAAAAATAAAATATAAAGAAGAAAATGTGCCCGAGTATTTATTAAAAAAAGATTATAAGTTCAACTAGTTCAAATTATTGATCAAAATACTCCTAGACGATTGCAATTAGCAGTTTGGGATCCTAATTGTTAAAATAAAATATATATTATAAAAATAACATTATTATATATAATACAAAATTAATATATTATATTAAAAAGAATATAGAATATTCACAAAATGTTTATAAAGGTAAAAAATAGTTTCGTATATAAGTCATTATCAGGTTAACCTACATCATTATCTACTAAGAGCATGCTACATTCGATTTTTAAGGGGTTATGTATAGGCAATTTTTGTGAAATTTTAAGAAGAATAAAAATCTTATCATTTAAAAACGTTCAAGTACATTTTAAAAGTAATTTAAAAATAGATCTGTGTTAGTTCCACTTTTTATTGTTGTATAATCACAATATTTTTTAACAAAACTGTTTTGCGATAAAACATTGTTCTCAGGCTGTAGTTGTAATTAAAAAACCAAATTTTAACACAATTTTTTAGACAAAATTATTTGTATTTTACTTATGTCTCTTTTTCGATATCACAAGTATAACTTATATTATGCCATCTGTAAAAATCTCCTAAAAAATGGTTTTTACAAAATTAGTAACATTTTTAAGATCAAAAATTTAGTTTTTTAATTACAACTAAAGCTCAAGAACAATTTTTTTTCGCAAAACAGTTTTTACCATAAGATAATGTATGTATAGCATTCTCTTAATAATTTTAGATTTTAACTTGATGATAATTTATGGTCGAAACTAATTGTTACCTTTATAAACATTTTGTGAATATTCTATATTTTTTATAATATAATATATTAGTTTTGTATTATATAATATATATAATACAAATATATAATATTGTTATTTTTATAATATATATTTTATTTTATCAATTATGACCCCCAAACTGCTAATTGCAATTTTCTAAGAGTATTTATTGATCAATTTTAATATTTTGAACTATTTTCTTTTTATATATTTTTTATACAATAATTTAATATTGTATTATATAATATACTTCTATATATGTATATATATTATATATATATATTCTTTTAATTTATTCCCAATTTATAATTTATTGTGATTATATTTAGTGTTGTATAATATAATGCTTTTTGACACTTTTAAGTACATATTTTTGCAGAAAGTTATTTCTATATTTTTTATAATTTAAAATGATTCCTTACATTGTTTAATATAACTAAATCAACTTGTAATTTTCAAATAGCAACATGTTATTTGCTTATAAATTCTTAAACAATATGTTTTTATGAGAATTTACATGTTTTGGTTTTTGAAATCAGATAAATATTTCTAGAGTAATTAACATTAAAATTTATGATACGCAGAATAGTGAAGTATTGTATAGTAATTACATAATTTATAACACCTATATTACATGCTATTACAGTACTTCTCTACTTCATCTTTCTTAAATTTTAATGCTTATTATCAGGAAAATATAATTTATCTTATTTAAAAAATTAAAATGTAAAAATTCTTATTAAAATAGATTCTTAAGAATTTACGATTTAAATCATAAGTTGATATTTCAAGATCGAAAATTAACAAACAAGAAAGAGGGTATACAAAATCGTATACCTATATTAAAAAAAAAAGTGAATAAACAATAAAATGCAATTTAATTAAGTGAATAAATAATTTTCTGAAAAAAATTTTACAAAAATTGTTTATACTTGTCGAGATATAGCTTATAGTATATAATAAAAAATTACCGTATTTAACTTATGGTATTTCAGGATTTAACATCATTTTATCGATTTGTAAAAATCGGTCGAGTACCCATTTAGAAAGTTTACCGCGAATATAGAAAACATGTCTTTGTTTAATATAATAAAAGTTAAAACTAATTAAAATCATAAGATTATAAAATATTTAAAAATATTTTAGGGATGGAAACAAGAGCCAGATACTTGATTGGTGTTAGGCGCCAATTATTTGATGTTGGTTTCGACCCCAATCAATACAATATGTCCGGTATAGTTCCATTATCAATACTAGAGGATGATAAACAAGATAATTATTCTGATCCAAATAAAAATTTATCTTATGATAATAATACTCATTTTGAATCAGATGATTATGACTACGATTCAGATTGCAGTTTAGGGTCACTGAATTCTGTGTATTTGAATATAAAAAATAACTCTAAATTTAAAACACAATTAATGAATCAAAATAGTAATTTAAAGGAAACAAGTAGAATTTCAAGAAATATTGTCACAAAAACTCAAGTTCCAAGAAAAAATAAACTTAAAATAAAAAAAGCGGATTCAATAAAGAAATTGAGCATCATTAGCTTTTATGGAAAGCAGGTAAATATAGCATAAATAATTAATAAAATTAAGCAAATAGAATAAGAATTTAATTATATAAATAAATTAAAATAGGCATTATTAAATTGTTCAATAGTTATATAGTTATATAGTTATATAGTTCATAGTATACCTATGCAGTATGATTCATCAAATGTATAGTCCAGAAAAAAATAAAAATTGGGCCTATAATGTAGGTAAATGTACACGAATATAATGTACATTTCAATTTTACTCTTTATTCTTTAAAGTAGTATTTACATAGACATAGACGTTGCTCGGGTAAAAAGGAAAAACTTCATTTAATAAAAAATTTTTATTGCAAATTTTTGTAGATTTCAATAATCTACATCGATTGGCATGAAAAAATAATAAGCATTGTAGAACATATGGCAAAAATATTAAAAATATATTAAATAATTTTAACTGTTGGATGTTTTTGAGATTTTTTTTTCAGTTTCGCTAAAGTAGTATTTTGTACTTATTCTCTTTTACCCCGGCACCGTCCACTTGTATATGGACATATTTGTATAGTATATACAAATAACAAATTATGAAGTGTAATTTAAATAATAATTAGTAAACATTACAATAGAATAAATGTCCAGACAGTTGGGGTTGAAGTACGAGTACTTCGCTATAAAGTATAGGGTATAAATAAGGGTGGTAGTACTTTGCACATCGGGTAGGATATTGATAGGAAATACATTGAATTTGAAAACAATGATAAATTATTTATATTGAAAATATTGTTCTCTTTAATTTTGATAATAAGTAATTTAGCTCTAAATTCACTCTGATAAAAATTATTTACTAAGATTTAGTGAGCGTATTTTATGGTATCAAACATTACTTGTGTGGCGTCCTCTTAAGTTATGACTAAAGACCGGAATTTATGGATTTATAATTATTATGCATGCATTTATAAAAAAAAAAATATAAAAAAAAAATATAAAACAATTACATAAACTGTACTAAATTTTTAATTATAATTTTAAATTGAATAGGTACAGTTTATTTATAATGTATGTTCTGTGTTTTTAGTCTTCTCCTTATAGTCTGTGAGCAGGAAAAAACGTATAAATCGGAAAAAAACTTAAACGTATGATTAGATAAGATTAAATAACATATAAGTAGTTAGGTAGATGAAATGTATGGTTACGAGAGAATAAGGATTCTTCGAAAGTTCCCAAGATTAATCAAATTTACATTTTCAATATAATCGAGAAAATATCATACTTTAAATTAAAGTAAGGTATTTTTACATTATTAGTGATTAAATAATATTTGAAACATATAATATGTAGAAAATACATTTCAATTAAGAAAATGATGCACTAATACCCAAAATATTCAAAATTAAATGTTATTTTATAGTTCAAATAATGATAACCTAATAAAAACTTTGGCTGCATATGTATATATTTAGTATAGAAAATAGTATCGTGCATTTTATGCAAAATCTTGTCTTTTGGCATGATTGTATTAAGTAATACTAATAATGTAGGTAGTTGTAGCCAATCAATTCAAAATTATATTTTAATTTTTTAATTTTAATAATACTTACTTAATTGTATATTTATACATTTTATCAAATACTTTATTTTATTTTTTTTTTTTATAGAAATCAGTTACTCGACGACATCTTTACTCAAGGCAATTTCATGTATCTCAACAAAAAAAAAAAAAAACAAGTTTAAAAATGCGTAAAACTACATATTTTAATGAATTACGTAATTCATTAATAAACCAGAAGCAAAGAGAGAATTTAAAAATTAAAAATTTGATTCGTAATCGATTGAAAGAACCTATTCCATTATTGAAATTTAATCATAAAGTTATATCAAATATTGAACTGAATAGTGAGAATGTTTCAGTGACAAGCAGTATTGAAAAGTTGCAACAGGACCAAACTAATTTTGTTACGTAAGAGTTATTATGTTATGTAATATTGTAAATAAATTGTTAAAAAAAATACATCAATATACCTCTGTTGGGAATACTTATCCAAAAAATATATATTTTTTTAGTTTAAAAAAAATAAGTTATTAAATTTAATATAAATATTTCAAAAAGAAGTGAGACGAGAGAGACCATGATCCATTAATCTGTTGGAAATAAATTAATATTTTTTATTATTAAAAATTTATAAATAATATAAAATATGCAACATTATGTAGGTATTTCTTAATAAGTATATTCTATATTTTTTTTTTTAAATATTACACAGTTATACTGCAGGAAGTAGCTGGTGGCCTGATGCTATAGTGTTTAAAATATTAAGTAATATCTAAATGTCTAAATATCTATCTCCCCCAAAGCACTATACTGTACCCGGGTTCGTCCTGTGCAGTATTATTTAGGACACCTAAATCGCTTGTGCCTGTGCTACAGTTGAGAGAGTTCAGAGAAAATTCCTTCGTATTGCAGCTCATAAACTTGATATCTCATCCTCCTCACGATTACACACCTGTTCTACATGTTTTTAATATTTCATTGTTAGCCGACCGTCGGCATGTGTCTAATCTATCCTTTCTGTCTAATCTTCTTTCTGCCAAAATTGATTCTACTTTATTCTTATCCCTAATAAATTTCAGGGTTCCTTCCCGCACCACTCGTTGTTCTATCCTTTTACATACTTATCGCTCTTCTTCCAATTTCCCTGACAACTTACCTATCGTTTGTCTTATGTGAATAGCAAACAATGACCCTTCCTTTTCTTTGTAAATAATAATTATATAAAAAAAAAATTATATATATATATATGTAATTATCTTTAGCACCTACTCACAATAGTTGCATGACTTACGGTTATATTAGTATATTATCTTTGTTTTTGGGCTTGTCCAGTTTATATGATTAAAATGAAATAAAAAATACAATTTAAACATTTTCTGACTTCTGTATAACAAAAATTAATAAGTAGATACATGGTCTGAAATGGGGCTACATAATATTTCACGTTTATACACATCTATTATATAATTTTCGTAATATTTAATTAGATATTATAATATACTAATTTTAATTTTATAACAAATATTTTATTTTCAATAAATTAATTCTTTAACAAAGTTTTAAAATAAGGAATTTTTTCTTTCTTTAGATTTATAGTGGTCCATTCAGGACCATCGCCGCTTCTAGAATGCCTTTCCACCTCTCTCTATTCAATGCTACTCGTATATTAAGCAATGGATTGACTTTTTTGGGTATTTTTCTATTGTATTAATCCATCTCTGCCGAGGTCTGCCTCTTAGTCTTTTCCCTGTTATCTTGCTTTCCGTGACCTTCTTAATTATCGTTCCCTCGGCTCACCAGACATGACCTGCCCATTCCAACCTTTTTCTGACTAGGAAGTGCCATAAACTCGTAAGCTGTAAATTATACAGTTGCCGCAGGTTTTAATTTGTTCTTCTTTCGAATCTTTCCGAGTCACCATTATACCCAGGTCCATATATTTTCCTTAATATTTTCTTCTCAAAGTTTTGTAGTTTTTCTTTATCTCCCTGGGTACTAGATCATGTCTCGCATGTGTAAGACACGTATGTACGTACAGTATAGGTACACTTTTGAACGTCTAGACAGTAACTTGGAGCATTGTGAAATAACATTTGTTTGCCGCATTTATTCTCATCTTAATTTCATTATGCATGTTGTTTTTTTTGTTTATGTTAACTCCCAGGTACTTGAAGTCTCCTACCTGCTCGAATATAAGACCTTCGACGCAGAGATTATCCTTCGTCGTTGCATTCCTAGTCATCACCATATATTTGGTTTTATTCTCGTTTACTACTAGTCCCAGATTACTATTGGACTTTATTAGCTTTCTTGCTCTCTCCTCAACATCGTATTTAGATTCTCCTAATAGAATAATGTCGTCTGCATAGGCAAGCAGGGTCCTTATTATTTCCATTTTTTTGAGGTCTGGTATATCTCTCACTACCGTTTCCAGAGCCAGATTAAACAGTACTGGGGATAATGAATCACCTTGTCTCAGGCCAGTTGTCAGGTATGCCAAAGTTTCTCAAAGTTATCAACAGTTGTTCGTGGTTGATGCTGTCGTATGCATGTTTAAAGTCCACAAACAGCACATGGAGGTTTTATTATACTCATAGTATTTTTCTATAAGTTGTCTTAGTGTGTGAATGTGATCTGTCGTGGACTTGCCTTTTTTAAAACCACATTGGTACCTACTCTCCAACTATGTCTACTGGGTACATTTCAAGTTTTCTTAAGATAGCAATTGATAGCACTTTGTATGCTGTGTCCAATAGCGAGATTGCACGATAGGTAGTTTGTTATTTCTTCATATCTCCTTTTTTGAAGATTGGACATATAATCCCTAGATTTCAGTTCTTAGGCATTCATTCTTTTTTCCACACATCTTTTATTAAAAGGTATGATTCTGTTACAACATCTTTTTCCGCCAGTTTTAGTAGTTTCGGGTTAATTTCATCTTCTCCTGGGGCTTTAAAGTTTTTAAAATCTTTAATGATAAGCTCTATTTCTTCTAGAGCTGGTTCAGTCAGCTCCGGTTCTGCTGTTTAGTAAATCAATTTCTCATAATTTTCAAAGTTTCCATTGGTACTGTTGTTATTTAGCAATTCCTCGAACTGATGCCGGCATTGTTCGACACTATTTATGTTGGATCCGTAAGCAGGTCATCATTATCGTATTTTATAATAGGAACTTGAGCTTTATAATCTTATCTAATTGCTTTGCATTTTTTGAAGATTATCTTGAGTTATTGAAGCTCAATAAGGAATAAATGAGTTTAATATTATATATTCATGTCTATTAATAGTATTTACTTTTAGGAATTGTAAAAATATTTTAATGAAGGAAACCCATTCCTTAGAATATATAAAACTAGAAAATAAAATATCAGAACCATACCCTTTGTTTATACATGAATTTCCAGACACAGGTAAATATATATTTTTTTCATAGAGTAGGTAATAAATGATTTTTATTCTTCAGCTGTTTAAATTTTTTTCTGATTAGATGATTTTGAAGATACAGATTTAGTTAATAGTATCATCAAAAGATTGAATGATGAAGATATTGAATTTACTGACAGTAAAAATAATGGACAGTGGAATATGAATGAAGTCATTTACGACGAAACACAAGTCCCATATTATACCCTATTGTAGCAATTTTTTGGAATTTTATGATATATTTAAGAGTTTAAATATTTAGCTGTTTATATTTTGTACTATAAATGACGTAAAAAAAATAGCTAATCAGTCGTATATATCTACAAATTTAATATTATTTCTCATATTTATGTGTATGTATTATACATTTATTTTATATTTAGATTTTTTTTTCATTATATAAGAATTCATATTGAATGTATTATGTAATAGTAATTCATACAACACATATTAATATACATATAATTTACGCGAATTACTTGAAAAATAAATAGTTTTGAATTCACATGAAAGATTTAATTGGTAGCTACTAAATTCAAGTTTTCGCCAGTATTTAAATTCATTTTATATGTATGTTATTCATTTTTTAAATGTTTTTATAATTTTTTAAACTCATTGAGATGTATTATACAAAATGTTATTTTATATTCTATTTAATATTAATTTGAAATTAATAGATTAAGTAACGTATTTATCAGTCATTTTTAAAATTACGAAAGTTGAACTTTCTAAGAATTTAATTTTGTTTATTCTATTTTATATGAGGTACCTATATAATTATATATACTATATAGGTGCCTATCGAAAATTGAAATGTAAAAAAATATTGTTATTTATTACACTAATCATTATAATTTTATAAAAAAAATTTTTAATTTAATACAAAATTAAATTAGTATTATATTTATACATTTTAATTCGTTTTATTTTTCAAGATATTATTTGTACAGTTTTTAAGAGGACGCTATATACCCGATTTTTAAGGAGTTTTGTATAGGCAATTTTTATGAAATTTTAAGAAAAATGAAAATCCAACAATTTAAAAATAGTCATATATCAGTACCAATTTAAATTCTAAGCGTAGTGAGGGAGCTAGTGGTTTTACGTACAATGATGTTTATTTAATTTTTAATTTTTCTGTTAATACTTTTTCTACCAGAAGGAGTGCTCCGATCTTTATAAGCTTACTCGGTTTCCGGTAGTAAATCTAGTTGGTACTTTTGAGTGGTCATTTTCCGATTTTCTAAATAGTATTTTTTTATTGTTGTATTAACATGATATTTGTTAAAAATCACGTTTACTCTATAACTATAACTTCTCTCTCAGTAATCGCAAAGTCAAAATGTATATAAAATATGAAAGATATATTTGCTGTGCCGTAGCGTGGAGTTTTTTTTCCAATATAAAACCTATGCCTAATTTCATGACTGAAAATCGTGAAATAACAAAATTTTAACTACAAAAACTTCATGCTACAGAATAGTAAATATTCTCATCTTTAATATTTTGTAAACATTTTGACTCTGTGATTACTAAGAGAGAATTTTAGTCAGGGGTGTCCCAAACGATGGGGATGGTGTCTACCTCCCAAAAGGATTTTCGTTCGACGGAAAATCTTGCAAATTTGGAAAAAAAATTAACACAGTCGGCAAAATGTCACTATTTCTCATTTATAAAATCGTCGCTGCTGGTACATTTTTCGATAATTCAGTTAACAAAATTAGAAAAAAGTTGATGACCTTGTTTTGTTTTATTTATTTACGGTTTTTGAAAGAATATTAATTAGAATAATAATGTTAAATTAAACACATATTATATAGAATATAGAATGTACTCGTATAGTTCCTATATTATTTAAATAATATATATGGCTTAGATGTCACATTTAAAAAGTTTAATAATGTATATGCTTCTCGATCGTGCGTATTATATTTATATTTTCTCGTTCAAGTACGATTCCAATAACATATTTGTTTGGGTCGGGAGCGTAAAATATTATTACGGGCGCCCGGTTACCTATTTACTTCGCGCGCGCCACTTCACACGTTATTTAAACCGACTCGGTCGACCACACAGTGTGTATATGTGTGAATAGAACCCTAGATTTCCTAACCGGAGTCGCCGAGGTAGACTAGGGCCTATGTAGATGGAAAAGTGTGTATAGTGTGTATATGTGTGGGTGTGTAGGTATACTTAAAAAATATGGGACGAAGGAAACTTGAAAACTAGTAAAAATGGTAACTCTGTTGTATGGTAATTAAGATTTAATGTATTGCTGGTACGAATAAATATATATGGTAAATAATAAATGGTAAAAATAATGACTTACGGCTCTTTTGGCCCAAACAGGTAAAAACGTTATAAACAAAATAATATAGTAAATAATAAAATAAAAACTCACAATCTTTGTCGGTGTGAAGACTGGCCAACTGCACACCTGTACCTAAATCTAAATAAATACAATAACACACACACAGAAAATATAATATAAAATAATTCGCACACACACTATATAATTAAAATTCACAATAAAAAGCGGCGATTAGCGCACGCACAAAAATATAATTTTGTTAACACCGTGGTGATTAGCGCACGCACAAAAATATAATTTTGTTAACACCGTGGCGATTAACGCACACGTAAAAAACACACAGTAATATGACGGCGATCGTGCGTGATCGCGTGCGTGTATATATTTTTATTTATAAAAATTATTGTGGCGATTAGCGCACACACTTATTCACGGCGATTAGCGCAACGCAAATTGTTAACTATTTTTTAATAAATAATTCGCGGACATTAGGTACGCGTTTACCAATAACGGGTGTATCTCGCACGACGGACGGAAAACAACAACAAAAGACGGCGACAAAACTACTGCGACGAGTCTATAATTTCACATATAATAATTCACAAACAGATAATGACAATTATAAACTTAATTAACTAAGGTGCGAGTGTGTGTGTGTGTGTGTGTGTGTGTGTGCGATCGGTCTGCTTTAATTGGGTCGTTGAACAATATATTTATTTTGCGATCCGGCGTCAACAATATTCATCAGTTCATCAATAAGTTAATTGGTAATGGGTCTATCTTTGATGCTTAGGTAGGCACGTTTAAACCTCGATTAGAAAAATAAATTTGTTGCAAAATTTACTTCGGTTGTATAATAGACCCATGAATGAAAATATAAACAAAATGGATCGCATGTTTTTTGTTTTGTATTTTTAAAATATTTAATAAATGTTAATTTTTCAACATTCTTACAAATAAATATTTTTGGTTCAAAATATATTTATACAACATTGTATAAATATTTAACATTCAAATGCTGGTATAAATATAACATCACATAGAAGTATCATTAATTCTATATTGCAGACATCAAATATGTGATGCACTGTAGATGATGTAATTACAATATCACTAAACCGGGCGTTAGCATACCCAAAGGTGTCTCTTGAACATTGCCGAGATTAAATGAAAAACATTACATGTCATAAAATTACTTCTGTGCGATGTCTCAGAGATTAAATATGGTACAGTGGGACTTTATGTAAAATATAGGTAGGTACCGTAAAAAAATAATCTGATCAGTAGGGAATGGTAGCACTTTGTTCTTTGTGTTGGATACTACATGGTGGTGGATATATTGCATTTGAAAGCAAGGATAAACCATTATTTTGATAAAACGATTCTGAGCAAAGTTTCAGTATATAACTTAAGTTTCATAATATGGTTAATAAAAATACATCAATATAAATATAGTGTAATAGTAAATATTTCATGTAAATTTCGAGTTTCTGGCATTTTAATTTTCCAATACACAATCATTTACTATATTTTTTGATAGTTATCAATACTACATAATATCACCTATATAATATTTGGTAACCATAATAAATTTATTTGTTATTTATTATATAAACTTTTCGTGTTATATCTCTTATAAAAAGTAGTTTTTCGTTATGTATTTCAAAACTACTTAGAAAATTTAAAAATGTATTTAATAAAGTATCAACTAGAACGAGTTCCAATCAAAAATCCTTTATACCAGAAAACTTTTACTTTTCTCCTTCTGCTCAAAATAATGTACTTATACATACTTTATAAGTACATAAAAAAAGAAAAAATATATTATTATAAAACCAATATATTCTCTGCTATGCTCAAAATATAAAATTATGTAAAACATTAAAAATAAACAATTTATAATAATTATTTTTTACATAAAGGTAGTAAATATTCAATATACGAACAACTTACACGGTTACGCAATACGCCACGACATGTACCGATGTGCTCAAAATCCACTACATAATATTATATAATATAAAATTTTTTATGCATTCATTTTTGACAGGATTATAATAAATATTCGAATAATCAATGAAAGTATTTTAAATATTTAATTTGTAAAGCGGGATATTTGTATTTTCTTGTATAATAAATTTATAAAAGTTCCTTTTTCATTTTTGTCATTTTTTTATTTAAGTATATTTTTTTGCATAAGTAGGTATGTCTAGAAAGGGTTTTTTAGGGAAATGGGCCATTTTGTATACCTAATACACATACACATATTTAATTTGAATGATATAACATTTTTGTAATTTTTTAAGCAATTTAAGGTGGGTTTACATACGTTCCTATGACCTATTAGTTGTTTGGGCTTTTTGTCAGTTATTTTATATTTGTGTACCCACATAATATGTATAGAAATTTTTGTTAAAATACTACTTATTAGCTATGGGCTATATTTTTATAGTTTTTCTTATTTATTCTTCGTAAATAATACGATAATATTATATTTTTTTGTTTTACACATTTACATATTTATTTAACGTATGTTTTATTTTTATAATTGTTTTTTTTTTTTAGGATACCATATTAACATTAACTGTCACATCAGCATATTTGCGTCTATCGAATGAACAATATATAGCTAAGAAATGCTATGCTAACTTAAATTTTAAAGTTTTGGTTAAACTTAGTATTCAATATCTATTACTAAAATTAAAAGAAGAATAATTTCGGAAAAAAATTTCATATAACCATTTTATAAAATTCAAATATGTTATAATTAATTAAAAATCTAAAACTAAAAATGCTTCATTATTAGATGAAATTTTACAAAAATGCTATATTGGTATTAAGATTCTCTAGGTACCTACTCCAATTTGTGCTTATAAAGTATTTTTATATTGTAAAATTTACTGTCGATTTGTTATTTATAAAAAATATATTGTATTTGTTATTATAGTGAGTAAATTCGGTAATTGGGGAGGCATGGTTCCAATTACAAGTAAATATCCCTTTATCCCCATATTATATTATATATATTCCTTTTCAAAAATCCGAAATATACTACAACTGTTATGTAAGATTTTATTTTCAATCGTACAATTATTACAATAATATACCTAATTTAGTGTCAAAAACCGAAAAACGTTAATGCAGGGTTCTATATGTGACAATAAAAACACGCGTCTCGTACACGTTTTTCTTTGTATAAGCACGTAGAAAGTTGTATACGTAATGTAGGTACCTACTAAATATTACCTGTGTTCATGACGCGTGACTTGGAACATCACATTGCATGAAAACGTGATAGCTTGAATAACTGTTTATAAAATATTATTATATTATCCCTTTAGTTATAATATATAGTAGTGGGCCAGTCAGTATTGTTGCCGGTGCCGATGGATGCGATCGTTTTGCACGCAGGACGCGTTCTGTATTATTCAGAGTTTTGATGACTATATCTACCTATCGGCTATCTACTTACATAAAATATCCCAACTTAACAAAACATCTATTGGTAATTATTTTTAAATTAATTAATTTAAACGTTCGCAATATATTGTAATACAGCATTACTAATCATACAGGATACATACGGATATTTAATGAAATAAATACCTACCTGCTGGTACATATTACCTATATAAATTATGTTTTATGAATAATGATTTTATAAATCGATTATAATTTTTCCAGTGTTAAAAAAGTTCCTTTAAGAAAAAATATCTCTTCATAATTTTGAAAAATAGTAATTCGTTTCAAATTTTATTCCAGAATTATAAACATTTTTTATTCCCAACATTAATTTGTTCTCATACCCGTATGTCATTATGAAACTTAATTAGTACTTTAAAACTGTAATTTTTTGATTCTCTCAGTAATCTTTACTAGTTTTTACTTATTTTTTTTATTATTTTTAAATTTACTCATAAAACGTGTAGTAAAAAATTCGGCCAGTCAGTGGGCTAATTATTGTTGTTAGCTATAATTTATAGTTAGGTATTTGATTTCGTATATCTAAGATGTTTGTAAGTTAATAAAAATAAGAAATGCTAATACGAATTTTTCATTAAAAACTTGTAGGTGTGATGTTCTCTTAAGAAGAATGGGTTTATTTTTAAAAACACTACAGACTTAAATCCAATGATGTAATTCTATATTTTTAATTTTTTTAACTTTTACACTTCTAAGTAACATTAATACAACAAAATAATTCAATATAATGAGGAGACTAATACATGTGTTGTATAATATATAGATATGTATTTTCAAATTAACCAACACGAATGAATATTACCTATATAAAAATATAGCTAGGTATATGGTATATATGTATTAATTAGTAAATATAGTTTAAATAATATAGCAATATTTAATTAAATCTATGTAGTTTAGTACTTGTTTAATTTATTTGTAAAAAAAAAAAATGTTTTAATTTTAAAATTGAACTGAGATAGGTATAATATATTATATACAAAACTATACCTACGACTTATTTAAATTTTAAAACAAGTAGGTATATTATAAAAAAATAATATATAAAAATAAAATGTACCTAACCCTATACCCTCTGCATATTTAAACAATCAGACTCTGATACGGTAGGTATTCACTTAAATTTTCATCACAATCCGAAAATAGTATTCGATGATACCGATGACAGACGTCTACTTAATAGAATATTCCTCATTAAATTGTCCGTCTTATAGTCAATTGAAATTTTAAAAATTAAAAAAATATTAAAATTGTTTTTATTCAACTTAATTACTTAAAGCATGCACCTAGAATTTTTGTTTGGAGGGTGTCCATATTTAAAATAAGTGAAGTTATATAAGTTAGAGGTTAGAAGTTAATATATAATAAGTGAAATATAAGTAAGTATGTATATATAAAGTATAATGATAATACTATTTTAATTATTTATTAAATTAACTTCGCTTGACCGAATATTTAGACGGAGCAAATTTAATTTTAAGGAGATAATAGGTACCTAGTAATACCTATATAGGCACGTGTTTTTACATTTTTTGAGCGACAGAGTGACATTCTTGAAATCATATTGTCGCTAACAATGGTAACAATATGTTACTTTCGTCAGGACGTCGTTTCATTTTTCATTCAAAATTTTTACGAATAAATCATTATTTCTATCACATATCTTATTAAAACTTCATATACATAATATATAAACAATATAAATAATAAATAATAAGCTTATATATCTATATATTTATTTAATATTTACCATTTCCAGCAGATATTCATATACATTTTTAGAAAAATATTCTGCAACAGAATACAAAGTTAAAATATAGCTTATTATTAAAAAAAAGTAAAAATCATCCATGTGAAAAATGTTTTACTTTTTCGTAAAATCTCAAAATAAAAGATATTATTGAAATTTAACTAAAGTATTTAATTTTTTTAATATTAAAGTCATATTTCTCCAAAAATATAAGTCCAATTATAATCCAGTGAATATTAATTAAATCATAATATTTTGTACTATCTAAATATATTTTTTAAAACAATTTTAAAGCATAAGTTAAATTTTTAGTTGTTTTCAAATAAGTGATTCTTAGTAGTAGGCATACTAGTAAATTTAGAATTTGATCTGTATACATCCGTTGCAGTTGGTTAAATCATAAATTGTGTAATATATTTTTTGATAGATCTCACTAAAATAAATCAAGTGGTGTTAGTTTTGTGTTTGTTGTTATTATTAATATTAAGAATTATGGTATTTTGAAGATGATATTTAGTTTTAGGTATTTATTATATTATAAAGTAAAAATGATTGAATATATATTATTATTAATGTATGAATTTAATAAGTTGTACTAATGTGCCTAATTAATATAATATACCTACAGCTTTTTCAGCAATTCTTATTTAATATATATAATATATATATATATACTTGAAAAATTGATTAATTCAAAAAATTCAATACTCATTTAAAAATAAAAATAAATATATATTATAAAAAATGATATGTGCCGAAAGTATTCAAAAAATGGTTATTAGTAATAACAATAATCTTTTTTTGAATATTCTTTTGTATATATTATTCTTATAATATATATTTATTTTTAATTCCTATTTGTATTAATATTAAGTACTTATAATTTATTCGATAATTTTTTCTCTAAAAAATTAATTTATTAAAATAATAAATAATAAATTAAATTAAATTAACTTGAAACAGTATCCTACCATTGTGTTAATTGGCAGCAAATTATTATTTTTTAAATGTGTTGTTTTATATTTTAAAATTGTTTTATTTGTGTACTGACTATAATACACTATAGGTAGGTATATATTCCACTTTTCCCGTAGAAACATCAAACACTAATCGAATAATTGTTTGATATTACTCAAAAATAATATCTTGTATTATTATTATATTATTTATGAAAATATTATAAATATAGTTATTAGGCCCGATGCACACGTGCGTTTTTTAAACTATGTTATAATTGGATTGGCCATGCACACGCACGAGTGGTCCCGCACGGCAACTTGCGAGTGATTTTGTCCCGCAGGTCCCCGAGGCGCCACCGCGATACCGCGTCCGTTGTACTTGCGGTTTATCTAACGTTGTACTATGATGTGCGGTGCATACGTGCGTCATTTCACCGCGAGACATTAATAAAAATGGCTGAAAATATCGATGAAAGTCTTGATATAGAATTGTTTCTCGGGGAAATAAAAACCCATCCAGAAATTTAGAACATTGCTGCCGGAAACATACCATGACCGACAGAAAAAAAGAGGTGCATGGATAAACATTTGTCGGGTATTTTGTAAAGGTTTCGACGAAAAAGACGAGAAAGATAGGAATGTAAAATGTAAGTATTATTTGATATTATTATTGATTTTATCAATTTTCCATTACTTTACCGTAAACGTAATGTATTTTAGTAATACAGTTTAATATAATTAGTATAATGCAATTTATAAAGATTTTACATATTTTTTTCTAAGCTTATTTTTACCAGAAGGAGTGCTCTGATTTTTACAAATAGCACCTTTTCTGATAGCAAATTACATCTAGTTGATACGAAAATAATCATCCAATTGTCTTGAAATTGTAAACAAAAATTTATCTTTGTACTATACAAGTAAAAACAATTTTTCAAACTTTTTATTTATATTTTGGGCTATGTATACCTATTCTTGAATTTTGAGGTAATTAATTCATAAAAGAGTTAATTTTCAGTTTTAAGACCTGAAAATTTAATAAAATATCAGATGTATTTTGTTTAAATTATATACAAAAAATTTTGAAAATCAGATTTTTATTAAATTTTTTATAGATATTTTAAGATTTTTGACGAGATGTTTTTCTTACCCTAGTATATGTATACCTGTATGTGTATTTTATTGAATTATTGAAACGTGGACGGTTGGCAACCCTACACTATTATATTATTATTGTTTTAATAAAATATATATATACGATATACCTACAATGAACCCTTTTGTTTTATTTTAATTACCTACCGTCTAGACTTAATTAACGTAGACAATAATGTAAACAAGTCCAAGCAATATACAAGTGTAGACAAAAATTAGAACCGAAGCAATGAGTTTTCGTCGGCGACATTTAGAAATATCGTCCTTATGTTTTTTTTAAAGTATTTAATAGAATAGTTTCAAAGTTTAAATTTTATTTAAAGTATTCATAAATAATAAAACTGTTCTAATTTTAAAATCATGAGCGTTATGAATATAAGCACAGTAAATATAATATAAATTATTCCAGTAATAAATAATAATAAAATATATAAAATTAAATAGGTATAATTTGTTAAATAATATTGGAGAGCGGTTTCTAGTACCGAAAAACGCTCACGTGTACATTGAACGTCCGCGACGACGCAGTGGCACCGCTGCGGTACAGCGCATTTAAAAAACGCACGTGTGCATCGGGCCTTATAGTATTATTAAAAAATAAATTGTTAAATTTAAATATATGTAAATTCTACAATGATTTCACCTACTACCTATTAAGTAGCGTATTGTACATTATAAATCCAGACTCAAACTATTTCATTTTTCAAATACGGGATTAGTGTCCTCTCAGATGGGTAGTTGTCAGGTATCCTGAGCTCGCATTAATAAAAATAAGAACATGCCTTTCACAGGGGGCTCATTCTTATTGTTTTTATTTTTATGTATGGATATTGTTTACAATTTATTTTATTTTGGATCGTAACAATAAAATATTTAAATATTATAATATAAATATAGACGACTATATATTATATTATTTAATTGTTCAAATATATTATCTTAATTTTAGAAGAGCTTAGGGAGACAAAATCAAATACGTTAGATGGTCTATCTAAAGAAAATCTTTCGATAAATTCAGATCATTTTTAGAATCTTTATCGCATTACTGTTGGACATAAGAATGTTTTAAATGACAGACAATCGCAGCTTTCAATCCTTTAAATTAAATTAAACAAATAAAGAAATTACACATTTATAGTAAATATATCATATAATATGTTATTCTAAGATGTAAGGTGGGTAAGTATAATATACGCAAATACGCTTATATATTATATAGATATGAATTATAGCCATATAGCTGTTACTAATATTTGTATTAACTATATTATCATATGATTATATATCTTTATTGTATAATATACAATTTTATGTTATTATAATCAAATATACTTGCTTTTTATTAGATAAATGTTGAAAATGGCGAATTTATTAGAAAGTAGTAATGTGGAAAGCATATTTTCTCAATTGGGAACTTTCATTGATGATCAATATGTTCCATCCGATAATTGTTATTGTAAGTAAAATTCAATAATTATAATAATTAATAGCTAAATGAATTACCTACTTGAAAAAATTTAATAATTTTTATTTTATATATATATTTTCAGCTTTACTATGGCACATATATGAGAAATTAAATACGGGAGACACAAATTCTATACATTTTAGGCAGATTATTGGGTATTCACAACTAGTTAAAAAAGTTTGTACATTTTTACTTCATCATAAATTTGTATCAATGTTTTATGTATTCTGGATCCAAGGGTGTATAATTTAATAATTATTTTTAAAGTAAAAATATTTATTCAAACGATAACGGTGTAGGTACGACGTCATACTATATATATATATATATATATATATTTTAGCTATACAAGTAATTACGTATTTGAATAAGAACTGTCTCACCAAAAAAAAAAGGATGAAAATAATTTTGTAGTTCTAGTATTCCATCATTAAGAGCACTAGTTTTCGTGGTATAGGTACACTAAACTAAGAATTGATTTAATGATTTATAGAAAGAAGATACATTTTAGACTGGTTGATAGAAGTGGATTATTTTAATATTGTACTGAAAAAATTACTGCTCATTAAATTTGATGAAAAACGACCGTATTTTGGTTTTTATTACATTATACTAATTAATATTTAATATTATTGGTATTAATTATCAAAATTGTCTGCTAATAAATAATCGTACAACTTTTCAATAGTCTAATAATCAATGTTTTTTTTTTAATTGAATTTCTCAGTTTAGTGTATAAGTGAAGCAGTATTGGAATTACGAAATCATATTTTGAACAAATATCATGATTACGCAATAATAAAAATTACAATACTTACTTATAAATGATTTCTTAATTGTGTTTTTATATTGTTAGATAGAACATTTTCTCGATTGCAGATTCATTGATATCCGTAAAAATTATTATATGCTAATAATTTTAGATTCTGAGGTGAGTGAGGGAGCTAATGGTTTTAAAACGATATACTTATATTTTTTTTTTTTTGCAAACAAATTTTCGACCAGAAAACATGATTCAATTGGTACATATAACCCCAATTTCTTGTAGAAAATGTGATTTTTGGATATTTTTGATAGACGCATAAGGTAAAAACTACCTGACGTGAGAAAAAATAATGGAAAAATACGATTTAGACGGAAATAAACTTTTGTTATTTTTTCGTAATTCTGAAAATAATAATTTTTAAATCTTTAAATTACTAATTTACTACTATAATGACGCTATAATGGAATTTAAAAACTTTTTTTTTTTTTGTTGATTATTTGCTATTTCTTGAAATTTTAAATTTTGAGATACTTAAATCCTGTGATTTTGGGTTTTAAAGCCTGAAAAATTAATACAATCTCAAACGTATATACTCTCATTAATATTAATAAAATCTCTAAAATTGATACACACAATTTCGTTTTATATAGTTATTTAAAGTATTTCGACATTTATTTATTTTGGTATAAAACGTATTCATATTTTGAAAAACATTGATCTACAATCTAAATAAGTACTTGAAATTTTCGCAGTATTTAACTTTTATGTTAATTGAATAAAATGTTCATATATATTTTGGAAAATTATATATTTTTAGAAAATTGGTAATTTCATGTTAATAAACTATAAAATATTTAATCTCTATATTATTGTAGGTGAGATTGCCCAAAAATTGGATTAATAATAAAAGACTAGGTAACAAACGGAATTTTATGGAAAATCATTAAGAGGGATGCCCTGAATAAAATCTCACCCATCACCCACTTTGCTAAATTTTTAAAGGGGTTAAGCACTCTCAAAATAGGTTTTTTTTAAATATGTCAATATTATACTTACGACAAAAGTTCCTAATCAAAAGTTATTCTCCGTTTAATTTTCTATACGTTTAGTTCTGATATATTTTTATCTAAATACAAAGGATAGGTCAAAAAGATGGCTACAAATTTACTACTTACCTACCTATTTTTGTAAATTCAACAACTCATTTCGCTGTTCATTCACATTCACGTGGTCGAAATACACTCTTGGACTATGTTATGGCTTGGTACTAGATTTTTGTTTTGTGTAATGTTATTATTTACACTAAATAGATATAAATACCCAAATAATACGAAACTACCAATTTATTTAAGAAAACTATAGGTGTTTCTAAAACGTTTCTTTGGCGAGAATAGAAATTAACATCATACTTTGAAATATATCATATATTATTATAATATTTTATTAAAACCTTCAATCAGTTTTTGTGATTATATGGCTTTATCCATTTTAATATTTCCATTAATTTACTATTTATAAATTGTCCATAAATTTTTCTATAGTCTTAATTTAATTAAATGACTGATACAATACTATAAATGTAGATTACTCAATATATTAAAAAAAAAACATTATAAATATTAGATTAAAATATTTTCATCTTCATATCTCTACTGCACCAGCATTTAACACTACTGTCCTTGGCAGGCTGAACATAATCTTGAACATTTCAATCCTGAAATTTGATAAATAATTTTTAGTTTTGTGAATAGTTAATATATTTGCTTAAATAATTTATTTTTAGTGGTTATAATGATTTTCCATAAACTTCCATTTGTTACCTAGGCTTTCCTATTTATTTTCTATCTCGCCTACACTATATGTTAACTAAGTCAATAATGTAAGAAATATACGTTTAAGATTATATTCTGAGCAAAGTTCATAGTAGAGTGCATAATGGTTTTAAAATATAATGTTTATTATTATTTTTCGAGTATTTCCTATAAATGAGATTTCTGATTTTACTAGCTATTATTTTATTTTTTAAACAAAAGGTGGGAACAAAATATAAATAGTTATGTTTATTACGCTTAACTATTATTATAAATAAATATTATTTATTTTGTAATTAGGAAGATTGCATATATACATAATATGGATATTGGTTATATACATATATATATATATATATATATATATATATATTTATATTTTATAATATATATATATATAGGTCATATATAATTGGTGTATTTACTTATAAATAATTTTTCCGAATGAAATACATCTCCTAAGAGTATTCTGTCTGAGAAGTTCCATCCCTACTAACACGATCCAAGTAATTCCACCACTATTTATCTGGTTTATAAATTTAAAAAAAAGTTATGTGTTTTAGTAATTAAATTTTAAATATTTTAATATCCTGCATAGACATTGAAAACTTTAGTTTAGTGGAAGTGTGCTGTCCACTAATTGTTTAAACTAAATGCATATATTTAATTACTACTTAGGTATCTGATTCAAATTTACGAAATCCGGTTTGAATGGGATGGAAGTATTATTTAAAAAAAATTAGTAACCATTATAATTTTATTTGTTATTTTATTAATTCCCGTATATACAATATTTCCGTTATAAAACGTTGTTTTTCTTAATACTTTTTCTTAATTCTAAGGAACTGATGAGAAAATTTAAATATGATCAATTCAAAGTACCTACCTAAGTTTTAACTAGAATCAATTTTCTATCATAAAAACTTTTTACTTAAGACTCCTACTTGACTGCTTCTACCCAAAATAGTGTAAATATAAAAATATATATAAATAAATAAAAATAGCACATTAATCTAAAACCAATAGATTCTTCTCTTCACTTAAAATTTAAAACACATAATTGTAAAATCAGTAGATTTTTCGAAATTGGTTTTTAAAAATACAAAATAAGAAATAGGATTCTACTACTTATATTTAACGAGTTTTTATAATTTTATAAATAATGATAATTAATTACAAGATCAAAATAAATTATTGATAATTAAATATACACAATCATTGATAATACATAATTAATGTTGTTATAATAATGTATACAAATTTTATATATAAGAATATCAAAATATATTTAAAATTGTAATATGATTATATTTTGTTTAACATTAGATATTAATTATATTTAAAAAAAAATGAAGTTTGGTACCTATTTATATAATTTTAAAATCATTTCCAGTTTAAATACTATTAATTAATTTATATTTATAGTATACCTAATAATAATAGTATTTGTAACTATTGTTTTAAATTTTTTTATTTAGGATCTTATACCAATCTTGATTGTTGTAAATAATGGAAAAATTTTGGATATTTTAATAAAGTATGTAATTTTCAAATATAATGTTTTTTTAAATTTAATTAACATTTTTAATTTAATGTTACAGGATTCTCGCTAATATTATGACACCAATTGAATGTTTGGTGCCCTCGATTGGTCAACATGCAACAGAAGATATTGAATGTACAAGTACAACAATACTTAAACTTAATTGGCTATTGTCAACAAGTAAAATCGCATTTGCTAACTTAAAAGCTATCAGGCGTATTACACATATTATAAAAGAAAATATTATTAAAGTAAGTCGTTTGAAGTATTTATAAATTTTTGAATTACGTAAAACGTAGGTATCTTGTACAATTTTTGTAAAATATCGTCTAATAAATAAATTGTATCAGTTTTAATTATCGATTTTTATAAGTAATTAGATGTGTAATCAATATTCAAACATTTTTTAAATATAACGAAGAACTTTAGTAAGATAAAATAATGTCACGCTGAATTTAAATTCATAAATTTTATGCGTTGAAATGAGCGTATAATCAAATGTATTTTATTACTTTATTCCTGATTTCTCACTCGTAATATTGATTTTGATTTTTTATTGTTTAATGCTTTTATTGTATATTTCATTATAGTTGAATAGCTGCCAAGGATGCTTCAGTATAACAATATGTGATTGTTTACGTTTAATAAAAAATATTCTTCATGTACCCAATGAACAATATCAAAATTATATATTGTGGATGCTTTTTTCTGAAAATTTCGATGAGGTAATTAAATATACACATACAAATGTTATAAACTAAAAAAAATATTACATATAAACTGTAGATTAATTACTTTTTATTTAAAAATAATAAATATCATGAAGAACTTATCATACTATATAAAAATATCAAGATTTTTAATTTTCAAGATTCTTTAAAATTTAAGTATAGGTAGTGTAATAAGTATCTAATTTAATTTAAAAAATATCAAATGTTCTGGTTGGAAGTTCGGAACCCATAAAATCAACAATTTATTGTATAGAAAATCAAAAAAAAAAAAAAAAAAAAATATAATTTCTGTAGATAGATCAAAAGGAGACAAAAGTTTTTGAAAACAATATTATGTCAATTTAGTATTTTAATTTTTATTTCAACCATTTTTAATACTAATGTTATTGTTTTCCGAATAATATCAAAATGAACGAAAATTTATTTCGCTAAATACGATCATTTTTATTTCATTTTTAAGATGTAGATTTCCATTAACCACTAAGAATATTCTAATGTACCAAATAAAGATGAGATTTTTATCTGAAAGTTCTTTATCTAAAAATTCTTTCTTTGCTTTTTTACCCGAAAACCACACATTTATTCCATACCTAATGAATTTTTCACTTCAAAATCTAAAATAACAAAAAAATATTTCCACAAATTTATATAAAATGTAATTAAAACTTGTATGACATTTAGGTAACTGTGTACTGTATTGAAACCGTAAAAATATAAACTATCTATTAGTATATTCACATATTTTGTTCGAAATTTATAGATTCTTAACGATTTGATCGTCAACCCGAATCGAAAACAATGGACAATATTAATCATGGAATTAATTGCTCTGATGTTTAAAAATCAACACGTTGATCAGATGTCCAAGCTATTGAGTAAAATGAACGAAACTGTAATTAGCGACAGTTCTGAGGATAATGAAAGCAATACATCACCATACCCAGTAATAATATAATTTACATATTAAGATCATAATAATTATGAATTATGATAATTATAATAATTATACTATGATCTTTAAATTAATTCAATATAATATGTTATAAAACTATTGAATATATTATTTTATTATTAATAAGTTTTTTAGTAATGGTTATCCATGTAAAAATGTTTTTAAATTTAAATCTTGGACTTATTATAGTAGACATTTCAAGAGTTGTTTTTTATTGATCGTTTTTTTTTAAATTCAGAATTTTGATGTTTACCTTCAGTAAAATCTCTATTTTATTTCCAAACACTTTTTTCTGTGTCTCATACGATGAAATCATAAAACATTAATTTCTTCGGGGTTTAGGAAGTATATATTATACTGATAGAAATATAGAAGGCAATCCATCCATTTATTGTTAACACTTAAAAGTATATTACATAAATAAGCAAATACGAATTCAAATTGTAATTTATAACACAAATTAAAAAAACATATTAATATACAAATAAATAAAATTAATAATATTATATACCTACATGACGTTTTTTTTTTACTAAATAGTTAGATATAGTATTTGGATATTACCAAAAAACTTTTCAGTAAATTTAGGTATATAGGTAGGTCATATAAGAATAATAATCTATATATTATTCTTAAAATTTTGCAGAACAATGGAACAAATTCTTCTCCGGAAAATTCATCTGAATCATCAAATTCAGATGATAATGATTCTGATCAGAAACTAAAAGTGGTATAAATACAATGAACCTTATTTCATAAATGCATATTATTCTCGTGTCAAGTTTGAACTATATTTAGCATATTATATTACCTATATTAAAAATGTAAGTAATAATTACCTATTGTATTTAGTTTCAAATTAAATGTAAAGACGAGAGACAATGTGATATCCATTTGACGGATGAACGAGCTGAAAGTTCTTTAGATAATTTAGAACAAAATGAAAACGTAAAATTACTAGATGATGAACTCAAAACTCAATCTGTGTTTAAAGAGCCTACTTCAATGATAGTTATGAGCAATTTAAAAAGGTAATATAATATTATATTTACTACAATTATTAATGAATATTTTTATAAGAATAAGAAATGTTATAATATGAAGTTTAATAATGTTATGTTTGTAAGTTTATATTATATTTATATCAATAATTGAGAATTTTTATTTTAGGAACCTATTGTAAATATTATCTTTTTATTATTAAAGTTTTATTATAATTAACATATTAACATTTTAGAAGAGACAGTAAGAATCAAACTGAGTTAAAAAAATCACGTTTAGAGCGAAGAAGAAGTTCTATAGAACGACTAAAACAAAAAATTGAAAGTCTGACACATAAAACCACTACGCTTAAGCCTCCTGTTTTTAATAGAAAAACGAAATTACGAATGAAAAAAAAAACAAAGACAAAGTAAACAATATAAATTTATTATTGATAAATAAATTGCTTTAATTGATTATTTATGTATTTTATATTTTTATCAGATTAAATTTACAAGTTTTACCAATGCATATGCCAAGTTATGTATGCATATCACATTTTCTTCAAAAATTTACTGTCCGCTTTATACGGAACGGATTCAATACTTTGGTCGATGAAGTTTATAATTTACTTACATCATCTAATTCATACCAATACATAGATACTTCATTTTATTTTTGGACTTTAACATACTTTTGTAGATTTTGTATGTTGAATGGAATTGAATTAAAATCAGTCAGGTAGATAAAAAATACTTAATATAACTTACATTTACTTACTGAATAGTAGTAATTCGAATTGTATGCAGTTACTAAGAGAACGCTACACTAACAAATTTTGGTAGTGAAATAGTAGGTAGTTTCATAATTCAAATGCTACTAAGATTAGTACATCGAAACATAAATTATACACCGTTTAAGAGATGAAAATTTTTTTGATGTTTTGTTGGAATTAGATTTTAAAAATAATGTTTTATTTTTATATTTTATACAATTGATTATTTATTGTCTTTTTGCTATACTATATTTCTAATTTGTTAATAAAATTTTTAAAAATCATTTCCAACAATACAGTTTAACTTCTCATCATTCCAACAGTGGTATAATTGTGTTTCAACGTTATTTTATTTTATACGGAGTTTGAATTATGTAAACATTTTTAAATAAATATTTTGATTACACATCAATAAATAATGGTACTGATAAAATTAATTATATAACAATATTAATTATATAATTAATAAAATTAATTATATTAATAAATATTTATTATTTATATTAATTAATAATAATTACCTTTAAAATATATTTTTACATTTTTAATTTCTATGGTTTTAATTTTTCTTAAAATTTCATAAAAGTATAAATATACATAACTCCTTAAAAATCGAATGTGAAGCGTCCATCTAATAACTAAAAAATATGAACTGAGTATAATAAGTAAATATATTATATGTAGACAGATAGTGTCATTCAAATTGATTTCATATATTGTTCACGAAGGTCTTAAAATATCGGAACAATTAATTATAGCAAAACGGCGAAAATCTCATAACATCCATTTA
Source organism: Pemphigus obesinymphae (assembly GCA_025469235.1). Classification (NCBI taxonomy): domain Eukaryota; kingdom Metazoa; phylum Arthropoda; class Insecta; order Hemiptera; family Aphididae; genus Pemphigus; species Pemphigus obesinymphae. The sequence goes on from JAIPRL010000840.1 coordinate 94,005, forward strand.
CAAGTCAGACATTTGCATCTGGTATAAGTTTAAATTATTTATCACATATATTTATTTTATTTTAAAACTTTTTTTTAAAAATGCATACAAATTAGTTTATATTTGTTAAAGGCAATCATGTCTATTAAAGAAGTTGTCAAACTGATTGACTTTTATTCACAAAATGCAGCTGTTAAGTTACCATTGCACGTAGAACTAATAAAAGATCTAAAATGTAAGTTACGTTCATATATATATTATAAATACCTACAAAGAGACGGTTTGGGATTCAAATTTAGTCCGGGAAAATTCAAATTAGGCGGCCCATATAATATTATATATAAATTAATATATATATATATATATATATAGGCATATTATATATTTATTTATATATGTATAATATATTATAGCGGTCCATCGGGAAATCTCTCGGCGTCCCACCGGCCTAATCCGTGCCTGTACTTACATAAAATATATATGATACATTTTAATATTAGATAAATTTTAAAATAATTATTATGCATTATGATAGATTATTGTATTTTACAATATTTAATGTAAATATGATATTAAATCTTTAAATTTTTCTAGAAATAGTACAAAAGAACATACATATTAAGAATACTTTTTTTTTGTATCCCGAATACGTATTCGAATACTGTTTTTTTAAATGTATTTAAATACACATATAAATACAAATACTTTTAAGTTTTATAATTTTATTACTTTTTAATAATTATTATTGCACCTTCAATTTAATCGAATTACTAACACATTATTTTTGAAAATTTAAAATATTTTTTTTTAATAAAATAAAACATGTAATTATAATACATTTATACATATGTATGATGCATATATTATAGATATAATACAAATAGATTAATTTTTTTATTTTTTATTTTTATTTTTATTTTTTTTATATTTTGGTGTTGAGTTACTTGTAGAATTATTTATATATATAAATAAATACCCAATTTCTACAAAATAATTTGTTTTTATTTAACAAATACGTATTTCGAAAATAATGTTCTCATCTTCAGTGTTAAACAACTCTATAGTTTCTCTATACTTAGAAGAGTTAAAACCTGATTTCATTCTAGAATGACTGAAGATAGAATATCAGCATTATCTTATTAATGTATATAATGAAATGAATCTTTTAGATCAAATAGATTATATTATTGATATTTTTGCCAAAACTAAAAATAGATGGTTCGAATTTGTGGGTAAAAATTGTAGTTTTTTTTATTATAAATTTTCTGAAAATTAGCCCACCCCAACCAAGTCTCTGGAGCCCCCCTGAAAGTATTAATATTATTTCAAATATATTTCATTTTTAAAATGTGACAAGAAGTGCTACCTATTGAATTTAATAGACATGGTGTAATATTTATAAAATTATTTTTAATTATATTATAGATAATTACTCACCAAAATGTACTAGTTGGACGAAAGATCTCAAGTCAATATTTGCATTACTAATTCGTCAGTATGATAGCAAAATCCAGGTTATTGAATATTTTTTTGATTTAATAGTTACAAACCATATGGTATTATCATTGTTTGACAAATTTAAAGATTGTTGGAATTTGAATGACGGTATCACTGCACATATTAAAAAGTAAAGTTGATTATATAATATTTATCTATTATTTATTATTATCATGATAATATTAAATATTAATTCTAGAATTATACAAATTATTGTAATAGATTTGCTGCTCCTGATATAATGTTCAATTATGGACTAGTTCTACAAAATTACAAAAAAAATGAAGAATTAGTGAATGAAGCCGTATTTACTATGATGCATCATATAATCGGAGAGGTTGAAAACACTACAGTGCTCTTTCAGCCAATTATTTTGAAAATATTTTTAAATATTTTTGAAGAGAAAGATGATCTATACGAAGTAAGAATGACATATTTTCACTAAAAATAATTTGAATATTATTTAAATTAATTGATGTTTTACTCGTGCTTTAGAAGTGGTCTGATTTGATAGAATATGTGATCAACAAGTTTCTAAATTTATCACAAACAGAATTTCTTCCAAAGAACATGTCTAAGGAATCACGATGTTGAACCTCTAAATGTTGATTATTCATTTGATAAAAGTCATTAATAGATATTCATTTAGACATATTTGTTTTTTAATAATTGATTTTATAATAAATTACAAAAAATTTCTTATTTCCTAATGAAAATTCAAAACTATATATTTTAATATGACTATTATTTATATAATGGGCATCACAATAAAATAGCGGAACAAAACAATGATTACAAAAATAGTGACGTCATACCACGTATGACAAAAGCAGCAAATGAAAAAATGAATGGTAAAATATTGAAAATATTATGTTGTGCTTTATTATATTATATTAAAATTAAAATAAATAAAAAAATGTATAATTAATAAATAAATATTATTATTGTAAAATTATAATTATTATTAAAAATTAAAAAAAAAATTTATGTATCAATATATACCTATATTTCGAGACTTAAATTATGTGCAATTCCTTCCAAGTAGTCAAGAGTATTTATATTTTCATAGTCGTTTACTATTTCTAAAATTCTTTTAGTTGTATTTTTATTTTATTTTTTTATTAGTTTTTGGCCAGATAGTTTAATGTCGGTATTTATATACTCTTTAATCATGACTCTATCAACTTCCATAGTGTTGGGTGGCATGATCCTAATAAATGATTAAATCCTCTATTCCAATCTGTAATTAAACAAATTAATTATTATGAGTTATGACAATATCAACAGTACTCTCTCCGCTACCTATTATTATTATTATTATTAGGGCTCGGAAGTTGATGCATTTTGCATTATTTTTTAGAACTTCTTAGACGATGCTTTCTTAGTTGAAAATGTGTTTCAATTGCATGCGAATCTAAATTACGAATTTTTATTTTGCATTTTTTGGCTTCTTTTACTTTTAAGTCATTTTTCGTCATTATTAGGTAATTTTTCCACATTTTTATTCATTTTTACTCATTTCCCACTAGTTTAAAGCAAAAATAACGAGTTTATTGAAAACCCACTATTAAATTATATTTTAAATCATATCATTCGTCAAATAATATATACCTTGTTATTGCACTGTCACTAATTTACAATCGCTTTACTTCTTATCGTTTCTTGCCGACCATTAGGCCGATAACTTAAAACTTGGAAATCAGTCACAAATTAGTATCTGACTTTATCTCGTCGATTACAGTCATTGTTGCCGTGTTGTAGTGAATATAGTGAATATACGTACATTTTATTATTTTTTTCATAATATTTTCGAAATGCCGAAAATTAAAACGTCGACAAGTGCTCGTCTACATGCTTTTGTGTCGGAATTCAGCGACGATATTTTTTTTCTGATGATACAATTCTTTATTGTAAAATATGTGAAGTAAGGGTAGCCTCGGAAAAAAAATTCACTATTGAACAACACATTCCTCGTATAAAACATAAAAATGCTATTGAACGCAAAAATGTAAATCAATATCAAAGTTTCCTTACTATGTCGTCAAAAAAAATCGACTTTTAATTACGATTTATGTCAAGCCCTTTTATCGGCCAATTCCTTTAAATAAAATATCAAATGAATCATTCCGTACATTTTTGGAAAAATACACGCACAAAAGTATTCCTGACGAATAAACACTGAGGAAAACCTATGTTTCTGAATGTTAAGAAGATAGTATCAACAAAATAAGAAGTTATTGCGAAAACCAAAAGCTATGAGTTTTTATTGACGAAATCACGGATTCAGTAGGACGGTATGTAGCAAATGTAATTGTTGGTACATTGGAAGTCGGAAGCCCAGGTAAAATATTTTTGCTAAATTCAGAAATTTTAGAAAAAGTTAATCACACCACCATCGCTAAATTATTAGATAAATCTCTACATATTTTATGGCTCCAAGAAATAAAGTATGACAATATTTTATTGTTCTTAAGTGATGCCGCTCCCTATATGATAAATAATATGAAAAAAAAATAATATGAAAATATGAATAATAATTTATTATTATTATTTTTTGAATGCGTCTTTTTCAACAGTTATAGGTAATATATAAAAATATTCCAATTTTATTTTGTTTTCGTTTACAAAAAAAAAACAGATTGTATTTATATAAATCAAATTTCATTTTAATGGAAAAGACCATTTTGATCTTTGTGTTTTATATTGCATAATTATTAGAAATAAAAATTTATTTATTTTTAAAGTTAAAAATTAACTATTAAAAATTACCTTCAATTGAGTTATTAGTTTTGGGTAGTCTCAATGATACAGCTTCAAAATTCTAATGAAAATGTAGGTCCTCTTCACCGGTTACGTACTATTCTCCCAATCCAAGTTTCTTCAAAATAGTCCAACAACGGTTGTAATATTTCTTCATACTCCTGGTAATAATTGCTATCTACAAGCTTTTCAAATCTATTTATCACATTTAAAAATGGTACGTATACTTATAAGCAATAGTACTGCTAATAATCGAATTTGAATTGAAAATTCAGAATCGACTTTATATTTTTCTTATATTGCCGGAATTATTTGTATTTTTTTAGATATATTGGCTCATGTAGAAATGGCAATCACGAGTTTTTATCATAGGGAAACATTTTTTAAATGCGTTGATTGCACCTTGTTCAAAATCCGTTAAAATTGATTTTGGATTTAGTGAAGGTTTAATAATTTTTTCGGGACACCCACGGGTTGGGCATAATACTTATAAACTATATATGTATGTTTGTATATTTATATAAATCATAAAAAATAACATACACAACATAGTTTATTGTGTATAATATGTCAATCTGTCTTTTCAAATACCACTACTTTTATAAAATGTTCACGATTTTGAAATTGTATTCGTTAAGAATAATTATTTTGCAGAGGCCAATAATTTGTGATAATAAATCATACAATATTTAACATTTCAAACTATTATTATTTAGTATTACATAAATAATGATTTTTATTGAAAAAAAAAACTTTAAAAAATATTTATTAAAATACATTCTATACAAACAGTGGCTCAAATAGCGGGGAGGGCCATAGCTCCTCTTAGGGGCGCCTTTGATTACGTGCATATATTTTCGTATTTTACGATAATTGAAAACTTTATTTTTACTCTTGGCTCTAACATGTTTTTCATCATTTAGTCTAAAGGCTGAAAAATTTAATATAATATTAGTCGTACATTATTTCAATTTAATATCAACAATTTTTAAAATCGTATTTCACGATTTTTTTATAGTCATTTCAAGGTTTTCGATATAATGTATCTTATTAAGTATACTTACCGTTTTTATGTAATTTTTCGTTAGTTTTCGTCATTTTTTGAAAAGTCTATCTAGCATTCTGCTGCGTAGAAAAATATCTTTAAAGTACCAACTATAAGACACAAAATTTGTTACCAGAAACGGGGTAATGTACAAATCGGAGCAAATAGAATTTTTGGGTACAGATATAAAAATTTAAAAAAAAGTTTTTTAAACGTACAAAACTAACAAAAAACTTTTTTTTGATAATTAAAAAAATTTACTTTTTTGTTTAGAAAATTAAACGTGTAACAAAAACAGAGTTAGCTAAACATTTAATAGTCAATAATATTAATAATAATGAGTATCATGTTCAATCGTCCACTGACAATGAATTGTTGTATAGAGTGCAGACATCAATATTTGTGATTTGTGAATGTATTGCTGGCGAAGAATTGGCTTTTTGCAAACACCTTTGCGCGGTTCATGAACAGTTCTCTAATATTTCTACAGCACCATCTTTTTCATACACCGATAGAAATAGTTTATCGTTCATAGTATTAGGAAATAACATAGACAAATCATTTTTTTACTAATAGGTGTCAGGAGACTATATTAAATATAGAAGATGAAAATGAAAATAATGATAATCATAACATTGATTCGAATTGCTATGGGCCACATTCATCAACATACAATTTTCAACCTACTTGTTCGCAGATTAACTTAGAATTAAATGAAGAATCAAACATAGAGTCTATTTATAATTCCGAAGTATCACATTTAAAAATAATTTTGACTCTATAGTTCAATTATTATGTACAAATAAGAAAATGTCTGCTATAAATTTTCACGTTCAACCTACAGCCATTTCTAGACGAAAAGAAAGATCCGATTTAACAAAGGGATCTTGACGAATTTAAGCTGGTCGTTTATCAGTCTTCGAAATGAAAGCCAAAGTCAAAATTAAAAGAAACATTGGGTCAAACATTTCAGGCAACAGAGAAGGTAAAAATTATTAGTTCTATTTAATTTATTATAATATTAATTTTAAACATTATTTACAAAAATAATTAAAAACAATTTAAGGCATATGGGTACGTTAAAAATGATGGAAGAAGGATATAATACTTAATTTATTATTATTTTATTAATCATTACATTATTATTATTATTATTAATTAAGACTATTTCATATATCTATATATATATATAAGTTAATAAGTCATAAAAATTCATTATAAATAAATTACGGTTCTTCTGTGTGAAAATGATATATATTATAACATTCGTACATTTTTATTGTTTATTATATTGATTATTATTAATAGATATACGTTATAATTTACTGTACATCGCACAAAATACATATTTTACAAAATATATTATTATAATTATTAGTATCTATATGAATACATATTATTTAAGTAAGTAAAAAATATTTATAATATAATATATATTATATTTACCTATATATTATTTATTTATTATATATGTATTATATTAACATTTGAACAAATTATCAACCCTATAACTTCGCACTGAGTATGGATGGGTTTCGTAAAATAGGTCGAGACTCCGTCCACAGCACTGAATCGTATTAGGGACGGTCCAGTCTACCGGACGGGAGCCTCCCTGCAGAGCAATGTCCCTATCACACAGATTATTAGGTAGTTACGTATTTCGGCCGGTACTTTTATATCTATTTTTTAATCCTAGTATTACTTGTATCCATGTTCTTTTTCCCTATATGTATATATATAAAAAAAAATCTATAGTAATAAATGTGTAAGAGAAAACGACTGAATCGACGACGATTATACACATAACGACATAATATCGTTTTTCTCTTTTTCTTATTATTTTGATTATATAATATTGTATGATACATTATGTTTGTCACGGAGTGATGTAAGCCCTGTCGACCTTTGTATATCATTTTTGAATATATTCTCGTGTTAATGGTTTTTTTTGTATGTTGGAGTTATATGCCCGGTGGCTTTCTCCACGCCTAACATAAAGATTTAACGAAAATAAATAATAAACAATACAAAATATATTCTAAATTTATTATATATATTCGAATTATATTTTTCTCGTCATTTACCCCTTCTTCTAATCTATACTTAAATCTCCTGATTTCATATTTGTCCCATACTGAGACTTCAAATCCTATGGACTCCAGACCACTATAAGGACCTCGGTCATAGGTTGGCGACCCTCTCCGTACCTAAACGGGTCCATCATACGACGCTTGATTTAACATGCAAAATCGGGACGTCGCACTATTCTGTTTTAATTTTACGTAGGTAAATAACTTCAAAAATATACACCAGAAGTTTGAATTAATAAAATATAAATATTATTAATATTATTTAAATGTTTTTCTTAAATAGTAGGTATACCTACTATTAAGAAATTATAGAAATCATTAATATTTTTTTTTTGCAAGTCTAAATACTTAGTTAACTTAGTTAACTTTGTTTACTTTAGTTAGTCTAAATCTTAGTTTAATCATAATTTAAATAGTAAATATATACTTTATGGTTATTACTGGCAAAACAAATTAACGATACGCATTCTGGTAGAGAATATTTGAACCTCTCTATTCGAGACAGATTTTATTGTTTACATTGCAAACAACTATTATAAAGCCAATTTTTACAATTTAGCATCAACTAATAATTATGCTTAGATACTAGAGGAACATTTTGCATATTATGTAAATATACTTAATAAGGACAAGGATATACTTCAGAACAATAATTTAAATAATTTTTATTTAGTAAGTAAACTTTTGGTCAAATTTTAACAAAACTCAATACGTAAATATTCAAAACAATATTTCATTATTAAAGTATTTAGGTATACTTACTAATATGATTATAGATTAATTCTAATTTGATACTATTAAAGAAACAAAATTAAATTAATACCTAACTTTAAAATTTACGACATGAAATATTTTAGTAAGTAATACATTATTAGACATCTCTTTTTTTGTATTCATTTTTTGGACTTGACGTAGATTATGCACTAATTTAAAAACCGCAATCATAAAAAGTCTGTTATGCTTTTTTTTAAAGTTATAACAATTTAAAATTTGTGTGTTAAAAATATTTCGCCGTGAGCTATACCTATTATTTTTAAATAAAAATATTTCTTAAACTTTTCGATTTCGATTTTTTTTTTTTTTTTTTTTTTGAAATGTTTGCCTACCTATTTATTTTAACGAGTTAAGGACGATAATGAAGTCAGAATTTGTTACAAAGTTCATACCTATTTACCATTTGCGTTGAGTGGTTGAGCCATATAACAGTTGAACCGTTATGATTATATTTCTTTGATATTTAAGACAAACAGTATTATGTATAAAAATATAAAATAATATACATATATAAATCCATTTTGAATTAACTAATATGTTATAACTTTTATGTACTATACTGTTATAATTATTTAATAAAATTTAATTTTGGTATGAATAATTTCAAATATATAGTCGGCTGCCAGTAAAAGTATAATATATACCTACTAGAAATATATAGTCCCGACTCGGTAAACCGTAGAAACCCGTAGCCCTATAGTATACAGCAGCACTGTGGTGTTAATTTGTTTTCCTAATACCCCAGTTGGATATAGTTCAAAGAAAAATCCATTTTTTATTTTTAGATCTGAGCGTAGTTGTTGAGCTAGTGGTTTTTTTTTGCCATTAACGTAAGGAAACGTTATATATAATTATCATTATTATATAATTTATTTTATTAGTATTTTTATTGCGTCTTTGGATTTATCTTGATATTTACTTTTAAATTGCATTATCATACTTATGATGATAATTTTTTCCAATATTTTAACACACTCATAGATATACATAATATAATTTAATTTTTATTGTTATATTCGTGGTGATTTTTAGATAATTATTAACACTTATATGAGTTATGATAAAGTTATATAGGCTGAACTTTCGATGCTTTTAAAAAATGGTTATAAATTGTAATTTTCTAAAAGATACAAAAATCAAATAGGTAAAAACAAAGTAATATTGTAGAACCATATTCCTTTAATTTATTAAAAATCTATGTCTTTATAATAATTTGACTATAATTCAGTGAGAAATGGAAATATAATTAAAGTATTGCCAAATTGGATACAAATTATATGTCTATATTATTACAGCATCTTGAACCACCTTGTAGGTGATCGACTACCCGACGCTTCCTCAATTACGTCCTTATATGCATACGGCTCAAATAATTCAATGGAAAATATATACGATTATCCTTCTATCCCTATTTTAATAATTTCACGACAAAATTATTAAAAGTTCAAGACGTTCATTTTTATGCAACCAAGCATTCGAAGCACATTATTGATATTATTGTGTTTTTTATAATCAGTATAATTTTATAATAATAAACACACACATTCAATAGGTAGGTACGTAAGTAATGTAATACCATCAAGTAAAAATAGTAAAAATTATTCAAAGAGGATGTCCTATACTTATGGTCGAAAAATGTTAAGGTGATCATTTTCTTAGTTATTATTTCATCGAATTAAATTAATTATAATAATTTTGAAGGCACAGTTCATAGTCAAACAATTTCAACAAGTTTCACATGATATAAAAAATGATCTATTTTTTTATCTGTTTAATCGTTAAAAATAATCTATTCTAATTCAAATATCTATTATCCTATTTAGATAATTTATAAGTTATCTTTGATCAACAATGTCTCTTATTTAACCAAAAAATCATATAACTCAATTTGTATGTATTTGCATATTTTTATTGAGTGTATGAAGTTCGATGGGAGTAAGAAATGTGGAAATTGAGAATGCATAGAAAAATTCATTTTGCATATAAATGCATATATTCAGTAAAAAAGCTTTATCTGAAGAGTTTTACATATTTAAGCATATTTTGTTGAATTTTTTCTTTTTATGACTTAATTTAGTTTTATGTTATTTTTTTATAGTAGGTACCTAAATAAAACTTTTTAAAATAATGATAAAAATTATTGTAAAATATAATATATAATTATATTAGTAACAATTTAATTAGGAACTAATTTTTGGATAAATTTATTTATTATAATTATAATCCATATTTCAATCCAATATTTCGAGTTAATTATCTAACTATCTAATTAAAAAAAAAGCATTAATGAAATATGTACGACGTACTTATACTAAATCATAAATTTGACAAACATTATATTTTTAAATAAATTTTTTGTTTCTTTCTAATTCTTTGTTTCTCTGATTTTTAATGTTATTTTTTATCCTTCATTTCTTTATTATGTTCTTTTTATTTTTCATTTGCTCGTCAAGTTTCTCGGGTTTATGTACTCCTTCTGTCTTATTGTTACAAGCTAGTGTTCCTCTATAACATTGTGTCTCGACGAAACAATCATAAAAAGAGTATTTATCATATATTTTTTTATAATTTACATTATTCAACTCTTCAAGCTCATCTAAAAGTAAAACAAAGGATAATCGTTAAACAATCATAAAAGTACGAGTAATATATTTATATTGTACGTTTTTAACATGTATTTTATATTTTTACCCATTTCGTTTATTGTTTCACATTCAGAATTCGACTCTTGAGAATTTTCTAAAGGTAAAAACAAATGATAATTATAAATTATTTAAATAGTAGGTATGTGTTGTATTTATCAAATATATAAATTACCCGTTTCATTTATTGTTTTACAATCAACTTTTGACTTTTGAGGATCATCTAAGGATTAAATATAAAAATAAGTGATAATAATTAGATACATAATAAATAGCTAAGATGATTAAATTTTACATGTTAAAAAATGTTTTATTTAATTATTGTACAATATGAAATATTAAGTTTGTCTTAAAATAATATTGAAACATTTTTAAATATTTTGTCATCAAAAAGTTTTTAAAGGTAATTAAAAAGTTAATTTAAAATATTATTTTTTATTTTAAACTTTTAATTCAATAAGTGAATTATTTTTTTCATTAACTAACTTACTTAATTAGTTTAAATTTCCATTGTATTAATAAGAGTATTAACTTAATTTTTTAGTCAATATTTCATAATTATCTATTTAAGTTAACACATTGGGGATGAATGATCTTTGAGAATTCTTAAATTATATTGGTATACATATTTTGAATGGAAATTAAATATAAGTTATTAATAAGTTGGCAAGTAATTAATATTTTTTTAAAAGTACATAATATGTACCTACTTACCCAAATTAGTTACACTTTTTTGAATAATTTTTAAGATTTGAATCTTAATTGATTTAATGAAAAATGAAAAAATAACCTTTTCTTAAACTGAGTTGTTGATATTTTTATTCATTAAAAGTTAACGAGTTGAAATTATTTCTTGTTAACTATTAGGTAACATTTAATTTAAGGCTTTGAATTGATGTATTTAATTATAGTCAATTTTTTTTATTTAATTTCCCTATTTTGTACCAAGTTTTTACTAATACTGAAATTGTATTTACAATATATTAACACTAACCGGTGTTACCGTCTTCTACGGAATTACTTTCTTTGTCATTTTTAGAACTATAATGTTGGAAATAAACTTTTGAAGTGCGTATGCCAGGCCGTGTGCTATTTTTGAAACCCTAAGTAGATATAATATTATAATACAATTTACATAATATACTATTAGTTTTAATGTACAACATTTTATAAAATAAATAACAATTAATATCAAGTTTTTCTCTTATATACCTGTTTTACAATATTACAATATTATATTGAATATTTAATAAAGGTATTCGTATATACTTATATTTTAATTTGTATACTGCTTGTATAGTAGTAAATACATTGTAGTAGTGAAGGCAATTTACTGATGGGGAAGGAGGGAGGTTATACAGAATTTAATCATATCCTGTAGAATTTGGCGACTGAAAACGTATATCCTAAATTATTTTTTAAACAGTCAATTTGGCCTACTAGCAAAGAGAAATATATCACTTTATGGCAACTTTCCCCCATTGTACCCCCCCTAGTTTCGCCCCTGAATATTTACCTAATAAGTATATACGAGTACCATATACGTACAATCTATATACTATTATACTTACATTTAAATACTGCATTTTATTTTTATGGTGAACGTATTATGAAAAAATGTTTATTTGAATAATGTTTTCCTTAATTGCACAATGTTTAGAAATCGTAAAATATAATATTAAAGATAAATATTTGTATTATACAGATTAAGGACATAGATATGTCTACTTATTGTTAAATTTTTTCACCGATTGTTGTTAGTCTTCAATTATCGTCTACGTAAAATATACAAACATCTATGGTTTTTTTTATGAATATTTTATACCACAGTCTAAGAATAAAACCATTGATTGAAATATTAACATTTATTTATACTATGAATTACTAGTAGTAGTTTATGATTTATACTTATTTTATTTACCTATTCAGATTAGAAATGAAATCTATGTTTACTAACTATGTAAAATAATATAAAATATTTTTTTATATGTTTAATATGTACATAATTAATATGTAAGTATTAATTTATTATTATTTTACATAAATATATTAATTCTTACTTCATTCGTTACTATATTATTATAATTGATTTATAAAAAAAATAGCCAAACCGTTATCGGCTCGTAATGTGTTGTAACTAATAATACGAGTTTATAAATAAACTAAAATTATGTCCATCATGGTGAAGATGAAAATAATTTTATTTCGGCTGTATCCTCATTTTAAAAAAATATAAAATATGGGAACAAAATGTTCTGGGAAAAAGAAAGGAATCTGCAACAAAAAGTTTAAAAAATGAGAAATATGCTTTAAAAGTAAAAATAACAACCTAAAATATGTATTTAAATGCATGATGAAATTAAAAATCTTGTTTCATCCAAATATAAAACGTATTTATTTCTTGTTTTGCTATTTTTGTGACTAGGTATATAATACAAATATTTAAATGTCACAAGTCCTCTGCCCTATTTATCGCTGTCAATCAATAGATATAATATATATATAGTGATACAACTAGCGATGTTTAAATATGTATAATAAAATATATGACATTATACTAAGTTTTAAAAATTGTATGTACATTGTACATTTACCTATTTTTCACCAATAAAATTCACATCTCTAATTGAATGTCATTATACAGTGTATTCTTTAAATATTATGGAATGATAAATGGGAATTTCCACAAAATTTAAAATCGTTTGCTTTTAATTTTTTAAGGGGTGCCTATTTATAAATTAAATCATACATCTGTATGATATTAATCACAAACATTAATATTAATTGACTTCGTCTTTATGATATTTAGTCCAGTAAATTATACATTTTACCAGAAATAATTTGTATCGTTTTATTTTCCATATCTACCTTATTTTGAACAATTTGGTATTGAATATCCGTCAAGTTCCCCCTCACCTAAAAAACAGATAATACGGTTTTAACTTATTATTTGGTAAATTATGCACATTATTAAAACTGTTTTAGTAAGAAAAAATTTTGGCAACTAAGTTATTTGCTCTGTTCCCTACTCTATGTAGTTTTTCAAAACAAATATAGGGATAATTTCTATTTAAACTGTCCGAGTGAGTGACCAACTACGGTTTACAGGTGCAATCGAAAGAAGTAAAATGAATTTTTGTAATATAATAATAATTTTTCGTAACTAAAAATAAAACGTTGAAAAAAAAATTTGTCTGTCAGGGCAGTATCGTATTCAGAAATGTATCACCAATATGCTGCATTAATTTAGTAGACTAGATACAGTATAGCCGAAACATTTTCCTGTATTCATTTTTATCGACTATTGAAAAATTGTCATATTTTACTTCCACCCTTTCTTCCAATACTGTTGTATATATTTTTAAATAAGATAATATTCTTTAATCTTTATATCTTATGTTGTACCCCCCCCTTCCAACGAGCAATAATTTTTTTTCTCTATACCTTTTTCTTTTATCGCCTTAGTTTTCTAAATTTGGCCATGGTAATAACTTATAATTATTCCAAATTAATTATAAATAGCTTTACAATTTCTAAAAATTTCTTAAATGAAATTAATTTCAGAGTAACAGTATTATTATTACTAAAGAAATTCATATGCTTCTCTCGTTGGCCGAGTTTTATCACAATATTTGTTATTTTTCGATGAGTATACTCATATAAACATATACTATACAAAATAGTATACTTGATGTACATTCTCTAGGTATATTATATACAGAAACTTCTGACAAGCTGAAGCAAGCTAAAAATTGCAATATATTTTAAATATGTTTGATATAAAAAATGTATAAGAAATATACTTAATTAATTTTGTTAGATAATTGTCCACTCCCAACAACTTTAGCTATGGGAATTTTAAACTAAAAACATATTACCTAGTTACTTATGAAATTAGAGTGCCAAAAACAAATTTTACACTTCACTCTATGAACTACCTCTTATTAATGGCTTCTTTTCTTTGTGAACCATAGCTTTGAAGACAAAATGTGTAAAACATTTTTTTGTTAGATTTTATTTTATTTTTATTATCTTATTATTTTTTTTTTTACTTCTGTTATTTTTACATTTCTTTATTTACATTTTTTCTACACTTTTATTTTAAGGCTTCAATTAATTTTATGGGTTTTACTTTTTTATTTTCCAATTTTTTCTTGAAAGCTTCACTGTAAACTATGTGTACACAGTGGTATTTGTAGATGGCAACAAAACATATTGATTTTCAGGAGATTCTACTTGAGAAGGCCATATAATTGCCCATGAGAAAAGCACTCTTTTCTTGGGTTGATGCCAACCATCGAGAAAGTTTATCCCTGAAAATTATTTATTGTAAGGGTAAACGATATCTTTACAAGAAATTGTAACCTTTTAAAAGATATAAGCAAATCCGACGCCGCAAGGGCGTAAGTAAGGGGGGTTTAGGGGGTTCAAACCCCCCCCCCCCCATTGAAAACTAAATTTACACTAGATAAAATTAACTAAAAAATATAAATGGGTTTCTAACTAAAATATTTGTATCCATTTATTTAATTTA